>SCLH01000545.1:255054-304139 GCA_004367855.1 Oikopleura vanhoeffeni | reverse complement strand
TTTTTTTTTATATGCTCACAAGGGTTAAGCTTTCTGTAAATAACATTCAAAGTAGAGCCACAATTGTGGCTCTGGTGCCTTGGCGGATTTTTTTTATATGCTCACAAGGGTTAAAGGGGGTTAACAAAGACAATTTTGTGTTCTCACGACAAGTATCTTGAATACTACACATTGTAGAACCCCATAGTTAAATATCCCTTTATTACACTTTGGTTAGAAAGCGTAGTTGGGAGATTTTTCTAGACTTAAATATACCAAAAAAGCTCCTAACTACGCTTTCTAACTAAAGTGTAATAAAGGGATACAGACTGTATCCCCTATTCACACTTTTGTAAATATCCCGGCCCTCCTACTAACAAACACACGTTTCCTAATCATGGCCGGGTTATTTACAAAAGTGTGAATAAGGGATATCATATCCCTTTAACACCTTTTGCTTAATCTGAGAGATGTGGGTTGAGAGAGCCAAGCCTAACACTCCTAAGACCCCTCCTAGCCACTCATGAAGCCGCTTTTTAACCCACATCTCTCAGATTAAGCAAAAGGTGTTAAAAGGATATAGTGTAATGTGTGGAAAAAAATCTCACATCCTGAAATATAGTTGAAGATCACCGATTGCTCGAGCAATCAGAAACGAGCTTCATAATAAAGTCATATTTTGTCTACGTGAGTTTTGAAGATAAGAAAATTATATTTTGATTTTATCAGCCAGAAAATACGTATGAGCTCTGTTACTATCAGTTTCTAAAATTTGAATTAAAGTCGCCCCAGAATCCTCAAAAAACGGGGTTATGAAATGATTTCTGGTTCTCACATAAAATTGACACATGTTTTACGTAAGATGAAGGCTAGTTCTACAAACTGGCTAATCTGAATAATATCATTGAAGCCCTGTTTGGCTAATATTTAATCTAGAATATGTCAAATTAGGAACCGGGATACCCTTAATGGTCCAATTCATGGTCCCTTTAATGGTCCAATTCATGACCTTAACTGAAGACGATGTAACGCCGATGTTGAACTAATGGGTTATCCAATCAAAAAAGGTATGAACTTTGAGGTGCCAGTTGACACTCTTCATTTTGCAACTGAATTTTGGGGCGAAGATGCGGGTCAATTCAGACCAGAAAGATTTATCGAAGATCCAAATTTGGAAAAAGCTTTTTTCTATTTGCCTTTTGGTGCTGGACCTAGAAACTGTATTGGACTGAGATTTGCGCAGTTGCAATCTAGACTCTTGATGGCCAGACTTGTTAAAGAATTTCAAATTGATTTAGCAGACGGTTTCGTCGATGATGTGAAACAAATTCGAACTCCTGCTTCTTTCATCAAGCCATCTAAAACCATCGAAGTTAAATTCACAAAACTCTAAATTTCTTAATGACAAGAGGAAAAGGCTGTCAACAGTCATAAAATTTTTAAAAATCCAAGCTTTCAAATTACACAATTTATGTGATATCGAAAATAATTGATTTGAACGATGCTTGTTGTGGCGTTTTCTTCAATTTCTATTTATTCATTTCTGATTGTTATTGCTATCTTTCGTTTTTCTGCAATAAATTCAGTTGCTTGCAATTCTTTGAACATACAAATACCATTTTTTTGTGATTCTGAAGCCAAATCAAAGAATTTTTCCAAAACTCAGCTTGGCGTTCTGCCTCTCACGTTGCTGTCCGGTTAATTAAAAAAATGAATCATTGTTGAACCTTGAAATCTCAGGGAGGAGATACATTTTGAAAAAATAATTCCGTCATTTTTGTATAGCCCGTTTCTGAGGGTTGGACGACCGATCCCGTTAATTTGGATTCTTTTTTTAGATGCAAGACTTTTGTTTTAAATATATCAAACGCGAGGAAAGTTGGGGTCGCACGCATTTTGTACTTGTGACGAAACAATTGGGCTATCGAAAAACCCTTTAAAATGCGACGACCACCCTTGATTCTTTAATCCTCGGCAATTGTGAAATTTGAAACTTTTTTTTATTTTTGGAAGATAAAAAAATTATCTCACGAAACCAGAATTAAATTTTTTAAAATTTTCCTCAGGTCAGATTTAAGATATTTTCTAGGATCATTTTGCAAACAAAAATTCTACGATCCCGATGACCCAATCTCAGGGAGGAAGATGTGATTTTAGTTTGACCGGACTCTTTGATAGGCGCCCGACCTGCGCCGAACTTTGACTCTTCTAAAAATAAAAAATCTAATATTTCCATTGTCATTTTTTTTACCCGAATTAGTTAGGTCCCCAAATTTTAAGAAAATTCTTGAAAACCGAACTGTTACCCCCTTAAACTGAGTTTGAAATGAATTATAGAAACTTTTATTGTTAACATGGATAAATAAGATTTATTTGATCTGATTTTTTGTTCAAATAATGGTCATCATAATAGTAAATATAAAGAGAGAGAAGAAGACATTTTTAGAACCGTTTTTCAAGGCTAGAAATGAGTCAGCTTCATATTCTAGAATTGATTGTTTAATTTGGGTAGAAGTTGGGCTTTGGACATCTTCGGCAAAATTCATGACAACTTCTACTGAATAAGAGAGTTCTTCATTAACTGCTTGTCGACGAGTTCTAGAATGTGGATTCATATAAACCCACACAGAATATGGCTGAAAAGTAACCGAACAATATTTGATTATTTCAACTCTTACAAGCTCTACCGGTTTACTGGATGTACATTCGAATCCAGTTTTAACAGAATTACTCGATGTTGTACTGGAAATTGTGGTCATGGTTGTGGTGGTGATTGTAATGGAGGAAGTTGATGTGGTGGTTGTGGTTGCTGTGATGGTCGTTATTGTGGTAGTGGTTGTGCTGGTCGTTGTCGTCCTAGTGGTGGTTGTGGTAGTTGTTGTTGTGGTGGTAGTGATTGTGCTGGTCGTGGATGTGGTGGTAGTTGTTGTACTGCTTGTTGTTGTGGACTTGGTTGTTGTTGAAGTGGTTGTTGTAGGTGTGGTCGTAGTTGTTATATTGGTTTTGGTAGTTGTTGTGCTGGTGGTTCTGGTTGTGCTGGTGGTTGTCGTTGTGCTGGTTGTACTTGTTGTGCTGTTTGTTGTGGAAGTGGTCGCTGTGGTGGTAGTGATTGAGGTAGTGGTTGTGGTGGTACTTGTTGTAGTAATGGTGGTTGTTGTGATAGTAGTTGTGGTGATAGTTGCTGTGGTAGTGGTTGTTATCGAAGTGGTTGTTGCGGTAGTTGTGGTGGTAGTTGCTATGGTAGTGGTAGTTTTTTTGGAAGTTCTGGTGGTAGTTGTTGTTGTGATGGTGCTTGTTGTGTTAGTTGTTGTGGTGATACTTGTCGTGGTGGTCGTTGTTGTAAATTTTTTTGTTGTGGTGGTAATTGTGGTAAATGGTGTGTTAGTTGTGGTTATACTTATCGTTGTGGTGGTGCTTGTTGTTATGGTGCTTGTTGTGGTTGTGGTACTTGTTGTGGAATTTATTGTTGCGGTGCTTGTAGTGAAATTTGTTGTGGTATTTGTGGTTGTGGTGGTAGTTGTGGTGGTAGTTGTTGTTGTGATGGTGCTTGTTGTGGTGGTAGTGGTAACTGTTGTAGTTATTGTTACTGTCGTACTTCTTTGTGATGTGGTTGTCGGACAGCCTGAAGATTTCAAATGTGCAATAATCTTCTCCATTTCATCTATACTCGAACAATATTTTTCATTAATAACAACTAAATCAGAGTTACCAGTGAAATGGCATAGTAGTGAAACTCGAATTAAATTAAAACACAAAAAAATAAAAAACATTAATTATGACCTTTTCTGGTACATTTTTTTTGATGAATGACTTTATTTTTCAAATTATCTTCAAGTATCGAGCTATAGCATAAAAGCGGGAGACTTCATCACTTTACTCATAATTATGAAAAGATACTTTCGGATACTTTTTCCTTCGATTATTTTTGGCATTTTTATTCCTGGAGTTTTACTTCGGTAGTGGTCTACGATTATCACGGGGTTTATTTAGTGCACTTTTTCAGTAACCTAGACTAGGTTACCTAGTATAAGAAACTTATCCAATCATCTTTTACATATTTAAAATAACTCTTTGAGATCTTGACAGTACCATTCAGGTCATCAGATAATTTAACCAATGCTCAGAAAATGATGTTTAGTTCGCAAAAAGCAGTAAAAAGCTTAGTCCTCATTAATTGCACATGAGATATGTTTGTTATGAGTCACGCGGGCTTACTACAGAATTACTGTATATGAAAACGTAAATGAATCTAGAATTTAAGCTCACTAAAGAGCCTACACATTTCATGCAAATTTTTTAATTCGTGCTTTAAATTGATTAAAAACCTAGCTTTAAGATGGTCTTAAAATTAGTTGTTTTCGTTCAGTTTTTTTTGGGGTCTCAAAAATGCACCTAAATTTCCTTCATTTTTTTCTAAAATTTTGGGAATATTTGTGAGAAAAAACAAGGAAAAATTAGAGTTTAACATCTTTAGAAATTAATAGAGCTCAAATTGATTATTATGTGTTTCTTCGCAAAATAAGACAGTTACAAAACATTTCCAAATCGATATTGTTTCCTTCAAAATCCCCTTAATTTTACTTTTGATTTCAACCCAATTCAACCAACTTTTTGTTGACAAAATCTCAAAAAGCCTTTCTTCTGTATTTGCCTTTTTAGCCATTTATTATTTTGACCTTTAACTGGTAACCTCGACTGCGGGCTTACAATTTTCATCATTCAAGTGTCCATTATTGTCAATGCAAGACGCTTTTGGAGGCGAATTTATTGTATTAAATTGAGCATAACATCTCCAGCCTAGTTTATCACCATATTTATCTGTGTCAAATCGTGCCTCCATTCTTCCTTCATAACCCTCAGCCATAAAGCACTCAAATTCATTTTTGCCAGTTGGACTCATTTTTGCACAATACGAATTCAAGCGACTTTGATAATCACAATTTATCAAAGATGTTGTAGTTGTTATTGTATCTTGAGTAGGGTGGGAAAATCAATTTACTTTTATTGTAAGGTCGGCCCGACAAAATGTAATTTTGTTGATATGTTCTAGGAAATTATGAATCACAATAATCTATGCAAAAAGTTTTTCAAAATTTCTTTGGGATAAGTGATAAAAACGGAAAACTGTTTGTAAAATTACTTTTTTTTTGTTTTAAATTTTCAAAATAAATTCAACAGTAATTTCAAGCCAAATGAAGCCAAAATTTTCGAAAAATGCTGTTTTTTTAGAAATCGGGACTTAATTTTTTTCCAAAAATTTTTTGAGTTAATTTTAGTGGAGAATCTAAAAGTGTTCCGAAAATAAAAAAAATCTGAGCTGGTCGGTTGTTTGCCGTTTCTACCTTATTTTATTGCATTTTAAAAATTAAGCATCCTCAAAAAATGCGCATGATAATTTTTAAAAAAATGGACAGATGTCCAAATCGAGTTTAAAATTTTTTGATTGAATTTCAAACGAAATTATAACTGAAAGTTCTTAATATGGCCATTTGCGCAAGCTCGTAACTTACGAGTCGTAACTTACGACTCGTAACTTACGAGTCGTAAGTCAGGCGTTTCATTGAGTTTACTTAAAAAATAGACAGGTTTTGAAAAATCCACAAAAGAAGTCAATAACATCGGGGGTCTCGATCTCAATCCGATTTTGTGAGAGTGTACCGATCCGATCCAATTTTTTAGCGAGCCTACAATTCCGATTTTAAATTTTTTTTCAATGTGACGGCCCCTGAATTGCATTTTCCACCTTATTCTAGAGGATATCGATTTATATTTGAAAAAACTTCATTATTATTAATTCTTTCGTAGCAAGATTCCCATTTTTTAGTTATTTCGTTCCAGTATCCATTCCAAGCTGCAGTTTCTTGGGAAGGACATTCTTTGTCAGTATAAAATAAATTCATAAAAGAACCGTGTTTATCTAATTCATCACAAAGAGCGGGATCAATAAAGTCATAAATTATTATGATATCCGAAACATGGAAAAATGTTTTTTCAGCCTTTCATTCCGTTCAACCCTTGTGAGCATACAAAATAGTGTATAAAAAAAGTTCCGCCAAGGCACCAGAGCCGATATCCCTTTTGAAAATTTGCTTAGATTTTGAAGTTGAGAGATTTTTCTAGGCTTAAATATCTCTTTATCACTTTGTGGTTAGAATGCGTAGCCACTACTCCTTTGAACGTGTGATTTTAACGTTGTGGCTACGCATTCTTACCAAAAACTGATAAAGGGATATACTAGAAAAATCTCCCAACTACAAAATCTAAGCAAAGTGTGATAAAGGGCTCAACTTCGGATGTTGTTCAAAGAAAGCCGCAGTTGGAATTTCAATTTTTTCGCATACACTCAACACGATGCGCCTGGCAACAAGCCACATTTTACCCGCCCCGCTTAGATGAGTAACAGTTAGCGTCGCAGATCCTGGAGCAACGTGTTGGCCGTAAGAAAGTTGAAAGGTTATTTTTCTGAATTCAGATTCTAGATTTCTATTTTTAATTCCAGAAAATATAGTTTGAAAGGGAAGACACAGCGTATCAGGTGATACCAGCACACAGTTGTTTTGAAAAAATATATTTATTCGGGAATCGATTCGACGCTCAAAAATCTAAGCTACGTCCTAATTTGGTTGGATTAAATTTATGTTTTATTAATGAAAAGTTATTCTCAAATTGAGTCTTTAATTATTATTATTTATTATTCACACTTTTGTGAATATCCCGGCCCTACTACTTAAAAACGGGTGTGCTCGGAGTGATCAAAATTTTTAAAATAATGCAACCAATCACAAGCTTTCAATTCAATATAATTCATTTTGATTTGGTTGAATTTTTGTCATAGTGACTAAAATTTTGGTCACTCCGAGCACACCCTTAAAAACACACTATGTTTCCTAATCAGGGCCGGGATATTCACAAAAGTGTGAATAGGGGATATAGACTCAAGCAAACTTAAAATCATCTAAGAAGGGCAAAAAAAATTGTAGAATTGTCTTCTTCGAATTCATAATTAATAATTTTGCGGCTATTTCAAGAAATAACTCATTTTGTTTTTGAAAACTTTTACTTCTAAAAAAACAAATGCGAACCTATTAAGTCAATTTAAATTTGAAAATAGCCAGTTTTTTGGAAAAAATTGGTATACAGAAACAGATATTTTTTTCGGAAGTGAAATTTCAAAATTTTCAATTTAAGTATTCAACGAAAATTTTGTATTTATTTTAAAAATTAATTTTAGCAATTTAAACTTGTCCACAGAGTTACTGAATTACTATTTCGACCTTGAAATAATATTATTAATGAAATTACTTGCATTTATACGGAAAAATAACCATTTTTTCATAAAAAATCGTGATTTTTTCATTAAAATTTTAGACCTATGTTAAAATAATTTTTTATTGATCAAAAGGTGATAAAGGGATATAAAGCAAGACATATGCGAAATATCTGACTAGGGTTAATAAGTAGAAAATGAGTTTCTGTACGTTTTATTTTTGTTTTTTTAAGATCTTTAAGATATCGTTACCTAAATTTTTTTTATGTCTATTCAAAGAGCCTTATTATGGTTGATAAGGTGTACAAGTCGTTGAAATTTTAGCTTTTGCAAACAACTTAAACTGCACATTATATTTAATACTTTCACTGTAGCATATCTGACCCGAATCAAGTCTTTACCAGCAATAAATAACTAGACGGATACTGTTAAACGGAACTCCTGAAAGCCACATAAAAAAAACGCATATTTGAGTTCTCATAAAGCTAAAAATGACCATACAAATTAAGAATTTTTTTTTTCTGAGAATATTTATTTTTTTATTACATGTATAAATTTTTGAAAAAATTCCAGACAAATGATCTGATTTGGAAACCGAAATTTGAACGCCCCTATTTACTCAAAAGACGGATTTTTGTTGAGAAAAGGATAAAGCCAAATTATTTTTTGTGAAATTAGAACAAAAAATATTTTGACATCAAGCAATCAGACAGCTGGAAGAAATTTTAAATTTTTATTGCCCAAATAATTAACCTAATTAATCTTTCCGATTTTCAAATTCGACCTAGAAATCCAAAAATTGAGGTTAGTTTTTGAGATCCCTAACTAAAAGTCCACATTTTTCTCCATGTTTTGTTGTTAACATAACAGAATATATCATTTTCGTTCTTATAATAATACTTATCCGAGTTATTTTCTAATATTTTTTGATAAAATCCTGTAAGATTTCCATTTGCGCCAAATAAGGATGTCACATTGAAATAAAAATAATCCGTCGAGTCTAAAAGTATAACGTAATGCTTATTTGCATAAAAACCTTAAATCCAGATTATCGACCTTTAAAGCAAACAGACTTACTTATATCTGGCCGAAACAATATTTTTGATTGGGATAAAATAACTGGATCGGGTCGAAATTTCGGCTTATAACTTATTTGACCAAGGCTCAGCGGCGGACATTGTGTTTTCTTTCTATAAAACGGGTCAAAAAATCACTTTTGATCGGGTAATATAATCCCTTGGATTACCTTATGTCATCGTTTCCCGTCTTCTCAGTATTTTTCCTTAAATTCTGAAAATCAAGAAAAAAATACAGAAAAATTAGAAGCAAAGATTTTGTAAAAATGTTATTTTTATACCCCAAAGGATCAAGACCTGCAGAATCTGAGGCAGAATATATCCTTTATCCAACCGAAGTCCATCGTTAAAACGTTCTGACCTCAGGGTGGAGTTCAAATCGTCCGTTATATCCTTTATCGCCTCTGGCCTTTATTTAGGCCCTCAAAAAAGCGGGGCGAGAAAAACAACGCGGCTTTCAAAAACGATTAATTCTTAGATAGCTCAAAATGATGAATTATCAATATACAAATTGGTCCAAATCAGTCATTGTTTCTATCTTTTAACAAAAACTGATATTCAAAAATTGATGATTAAAAAATTACAGTAATCTCTGAAAACAATAAGAAACATTTGGTCCGATTCAAACAATTTTTATATTAGATTAGATAATTGTGCTCAGTTTGAGCTATCTACGAACTTAAGCGGAATACTCGTTTTCAAACATCGCGTCGTTTTCACCCCCCCCCCTCCGCTTTTTGAGCGCTCAAATAAAAGGCCAGAGGGCAATAAAGGGATATGAAGCGGGACAAAAGACAACACAGACCAAGAGACATCACTCCTATTAGTATTCCTTACACAATTACTAAAAAATTCAGTGGGATCCACTTGGATTCGAACTCAAGCCCTGAGGTTAGAAACTTTTTCACCATGGAATTTGGTTGGACTAAGAAAATAAACTAAAGAAGTATTATCTTAAAACGGAGAAAAAAAATATTTTTATATGGGGGTGTCTATAATAAGATCGAATTGACTTATTACGATTTTTTCTAAAACGGCTCAATCTGATAAGGTTATATTTTTACGACGATTTGACTCAGTCTGATAAAATTAATTCGATCCGACCGCTGTTTTAAAGCGTGTTTTGTCAAAATATTTCTGTTTTCAGAATTTGAATAAAATATTTTTGTAAAATAAAGTACCAAATTTTTTTACAAGATTAAAAGAATTTCCTGAAATTTTCAATTATAAAGCATGTTAACTGAGCCTTGAAACCTGATTTTCTGACAACTGAATGATTTAAAATTTTAATTAATTTTAAACATTTGGAAGCACTAAATCATTGCTTCGAAAGTCCAATAATTCAACTTATGAAGATAATTGCACATTTCTATTGTTTTAACTTCGACCACTGGTTCTCCCGATCCGAACCTCAGCCATTATTCGAAAAAATTATTTCAAAAAATTTATCAAAATAATTGACCATTATCTTGGCTCGGTAGTTGTGGTAGACGAAGTGGTCGTGGTCGTTGACGTTGTCGTTTCGCCAGATGTTTGAATTGCAGTGGTTGTTGTAGTTGTGGTTGTTTTAGTTTGTGTTTTTGTGATAATAGTGGTTGTATTCTGTTTTTGCGTAACTGGTTCGACCCAGGGAATAGTTAGATATGTACAACTGCCAAGATGGCTGACCGAATGAATAGTAAACAAAGAATCTTCTCCAAAATAATTATGAAAGTACCAAGAACTATCTCCCCAAACACCTGGATCACTGCGAAATACGTACAAACCACTTTTCAGATATAACAAAAACAAGTTCAATTAAAAAAAGTTGTAAAGTATTGAAATAAACGTAACCAAAACTTTTGCTTGATTCCATTACTGTAAAAACATATAAAAAATTGAAAACGTTATATTTAATTTTTAATGTTAATTTAAATGAGCGAATGTGATATCCCTGTATCACACTTTGGTTAGAAAATGCTGTTGGGAGATTTTTCTAGTATAATCTGGCTTGGAAATTTTCCAAACAGCATTTTCTAACCAAAGTGTGATAAAGGCATTTAAAAATTTTAATAATGATGATGAAATGGTTTCAAAACATTTTACAACCATACAAAAATTTTGTATTTTTCGAATTGAGGTCAGGTGCGCCCCAAGACAAAATTGAAACAAAAAAGACATCATTGATCAGGCAAGATGTGTGACCGAATGAATATTATCTCATGATAGTACCAAGATAACAATTTTCCTCATGAAACTTCATTTTTTTTGCAAGAATAAGGAAAGCTTAATTTTTTTTATAAATTTCAAATTTTCTGGTTTTTTTAAACGGATGAACTTTTAGCGAATCTATTTTAGAATTTTTATGGCGAAGGTTCAACTGTAAATATTTTTCAATAAGCTTTTTTAACACTTCTGAAATCATGAAAACTAATTTGACCAAAAAATTAATTAATGTTAAATGATTTCGATAAAAAAAATCTAACAGAAAAATAACAAAGTTCAATTTTAAATTCCCAATTTCAAATCTTCGATAAAGTATAGTTTATCAAGTATATCCTACCTGACTATCATGAAATTAATATATCGTTCCTTGATTCATTTTCGAAATAATCAGCTTGATTGTGCATTTTGCCTTGATTTATATAGACGCCGTTCAATTCTTGGTCGATATCTGGAAACTGAGAAACATCCATTTCAAACGAAGAACAATACACTGAATTTACAATTACGAAATCGTCCTTCAGATTAAGTCGGATCGAACTTTTTGATACCCATCTGACCTGATGATTTCTCATAATTTGTCGAATTCGAAAAGTTAAATTCGAACTCAAATTTTATTAAAAAATAAATAATTCGAAAATTCTGTAGTTACAAAAGTTGCCTGGATTATGAAACATTACTTTGATGGTATATTGAGAAGAATATATAAACTCAGTAAAAAGTTTTTCATCAAGAGCCCATATCCGTATCTGTCAAAATGCACCGACCCCTTAAGTTTTTCAATTGAATGATCAAAAAAGGAATACATGTAAAAAACATGCTTCAAATCATATTTTAATGGTATTTACTGTATTTTATTTTCAGAAATAAACAACGATTTTTTGCGCATTAATAATCATGTTATTTACCGCGAAAATGAAGTTGATCAGATATTTTATTAAGGAGAAAATGGTACTTTCGTTTTTGACCCTCTAGTGAAAGAATCGAGCATAGAAAAGCTAGGATCGCTACTATTACCAATCATTATATGGGGTGGTGGTGGTGGTTAAGGCTTGTTTAACCGTTAAGCACTTTGTCAGATTTTATTTATTAACTTGAGGTAGATGGAGTTGGGCGTAATATTGGTGCCAAACTTGCTGGAATTTCGGATAAATTGATATTTTTGAAAATATGAAATTTAATTTCCACATTTGATGTTTCAACTTCATTCCAATAAAACCAATTTGAAATTTCGGCTGCTGAACAGAAGGGTCGACTATTTTGAAAAAATGTCGTATTCGTTGCCTTATATCCCTTATTCACACTTTTGTAAATATCCCGGTGTGTTTTCAAGTAGTAGGGCCGGGATATTTACAAAAGTGTGAATAGGGGATATTTATATGAAAAATCGTTGCCTCATATACATGTATATATAAAAAGAATCGGATTTATTTTAAATACTGTTCAATCGATTTAATTCGATATTCCAATCCCTGCCTGGACAAGTAGATTCTGTTGCTCGTGAATAAATAAAAGCTCCATTTCCACCTAAAACGTTTTGTACTTTCCAAAATCCATCAATGTAAAAAAGATATAATTCCGATTCACTGTGCTTCGATTTAGGGTTTCAACATTATTTATATTTTTTTCATTTAAAATGTTTGTTTTCCTAGAATTGGGGTAATGTATGAGTAACAACCAAAGCTGTAGAATATCGAAGATGATGTATGTCCCAGGAAGAATAGTTTATTGTTTTTTTCGGGAGATTCGCTTTATAACAAGAATTACTTGGAAAATTACATTTTTCGTCAAAATATTCATTTGTACATTTTTTTCCGTGAGAATATTTTAAAAATATCATTTTTATATTTTGTATTGGGATCAGTTAAACACGTGACCACTGAACAACCGGGTTTTTTTAAAAGTCGTCAATCCACCGATTTTTTTTGGAAAAATTATTATTATTATTGCAGAAAAAACATACCGGCATTCGCTTTTAGTTTTAATAATGAAAAAAAAAATTCAGTTAAAATTATAAGGAATAAATTGTAAGGAAAAATTTTATCACAAAAATAAATTCCGCCAAAAATATATCCGGAAAATTTATATTCACCTTTTACTTTCAATTTTTTACTGTCGATCCATTTTACAGTCGATAACTGTTTCCATTAAAATAACTCATTAGTAATGAGTCATTACATGTTTTGAAGCAAATAGGCTATTTGAAATAGCCCAAAGAAAATAGCCCAAAGAAAATAGAAAATATTATGTTTTGTGACAGCCTGTCACTGACAAGCAACATTTTGTAAAAATAATTTTAAATTTTTTTCGATTGATTTATTAAAATTAATATAAAAATGTAAGCAAAATATTGTGTTTTACTTTCAATGTCCACCCTAGCTTAAAATAAGGATAGGTGTTATGTCCATATTGGGCCTTTTCCCAGATTCCATTTATGCGTTGGTCAGCATCAGGCAGTGATGAGATGTCGATGGAAAACGATTGACAATCACCTAAATAACTTAGTTTCACTTTTGAAGCCAATGCACTGTTTCCCTAAACAGGATTTATAAGCCAATTATGAGCCGGTATTTAGAATATATATTTCTTTAAAACGATTTTTCGGATTTTTATTATTTTGGGCCATTATTATTTCGTAACAACATTTTCGTTGCAAAAAATGAAATAAATGTCTGCTAAGCATTGATGAGTGACTATAAATCAAGTTTTTGACAGCCTGAAATATGATGTAATACTGCATTGACTCCCGCATTAATTCACAGCGTATGTTTATCACTCAAGCTGACAGACTTATAGCTAGGTACGATTTTCTGAGATTTTTTTCAGAGACATTTTTGCCTGAAAGTATTTATACAAACATCAATATAAACACATCACTTAATTTTTCGTTATTTTCAAAATGACTTTTACAGGGGAGGCAATATCGCCGAAAGTTTTTTGCCAAAAATTTCGACGATATTGGGAACCTCCTTTGTACTGAGCTATATATCGCAGGAAGTCTTTTGCCAAATTGCGTAGGTTTTCGGCAAAAAATTTCGACGATTTTGGCAAATTCGACAATATTGGCCCCTCCTGTATTTTGTATTTTTAAAATTTTTCGATTAAAAATTAGAAAGAATTGTTATTACGCAGCAATTTAAGAAATAAAAAGATAACGAGGCTCTAAAATAACTTATTTTAATTTTATTTCCGGTGTCCGGAAGCTATTTACAGCTGAAAAACTCAACAATTTATTTTAAAAATATTAATGATGGGTCAACTACTGTTCTGATCAGTTTCAAATAAACATACCGCATGTTGTTTGTTCATAAAATTCTGTACTTGTCGAATCCGCTGGTTCTGTTTTGTTGCAATATTCATAAAAATTACAATTGCCATTTCTTAAATGGTTGAATCTCATTAACCAAACATTGCATTTCGCCTAAATTGATCACAAGTATTTCATCTGTTTAACTAAACAAACATAAAGTGATTAAATAAGCTGGCTTTATTTAATATATTTGGAAGAATAGTCACAAACTTTTCTACTCTTTTCGGTTTTTTGAAAAAATACAGAATGCATTAATAAAATTAAAAATGGAACATTTAGTCCAAATCAAAATTATTAATTTTTTTGTAATTTCTGTGGGTCAATCAAGTTCGTATAATTCGAATCGAATGACATAATTTTCTATTTCTGGTATTTTTCGAAATGATCATTCACAAAAAAAAATCCAAAAAAAATATCCGCAACAAAATACGCCATTTGATTCCGCATACATAGGGAGGATACCGTGAGAAATATGGTAAAATGGGTAACTGAACGCGTTAGAGTTAAAAGCTGAAACATTCTGGACTTTATAGAGTTGACTCTGATAAAAATTTTGGGAAAATTTTTTTTTCGGAAAAATGACCCAAAACAGGTCATTGGGGGGTTAAAACCTTCAAAACCTACAGAAGATTGCGAATATTAGACGCGGGTCGGGGAGTTGAGCTCTGAAATTATGGTGGCCATCAGGTTCCCGGAGAAAAATTTTGAGGAGAATAGTTTTTTCTCTGAAAAATGACCAAAAACAAGTTCAGTGAGGGTAGTTAAAAGCGTTCGAAACCTTCAAAAGATTGGGAATTGAACGCTCCGGAGTTCGAGTCTGTGTGACTTCTTGACTTAATAAAGTGAACGCCGAGGAAAAAGTGTATTTCGAGTAAAATAAATTTTGTTGCGGAAAGGATGAGGCAAAAACAGGGTCATCGGGGGTTTAAGAGTTCGAAATCTCGAAAATTGTCCAAGGTTCAACTTGAAATTGAATTGAAAGTCTAATGAAACTTCGGTGGGGTGTTAATAAAAGTAAGAACCGAGAGGAAAGCAGTTTTCGAGGGGGATATTAATTTTTTTCAAAAGAGAACGTCGGTTAGAGGATGTAAGGACTTGTTCGAAAATTTCTTCATAAATATGTCAATTTAATGAGATTAAGTTAGAAAGATTGAACATTTGTGGTTATTTATTGCAAAACCAAAAGAAAAAATTTGGTGATTAGTAGAGAGAGTAAGCTGTGGGGTATAATTCGTTTTCCGGGATGTAAAACAGCGCTAGAAAATGGTTTGGCAGAAGTGTTGAGGAAGTTTTTGCTTATTTAAATTCACAGAATGATGCGAGATTTTTCATAGAGCGGAAAGTGATCAGGACAGGCAACCGGTAGAAGTGTGTTGGTCGCATGATACGAACATTAGTGTTGCAAAATAGACAGGCGTGATCTGGTAGCTAAGTAGGGTGTGCACTGAAACGAAAGTCTGCAAATCTTGAGAGACGGGATATTTCTGAGAGCGAGTTGGTCTGGCGTAGAAAGACGGAAAGATTGTTGTTGTAATTTGATGTAGATTATTAATTTCTAACTATTGATGAAATTCAGGCAACCTTGGTTGGACAGCGGTTAGTCCATTTGACACGCAGTTTTTTCAATTGGTTTCTTGCCAGAGATATTCCAAAGAAAATGTCGGGTGGTTTTAGCTAGTTTTGGTTTATTAGTCAGGAACGATTGTGTTGAGGTATCAAAGCATTGAAGGTAAAATTTTGTAGTGTTGGTAAGAACTGTTGTTTGTTTAATTTGTATTATTTTTTGTTGGCCCGCCCAATTGTTGGTTTTATAGAAGTCAATTGATTGAAGGAAATTTTTTAGAGGTGAAATAGAGTTCACGTCACTTATATCGGCAGTTAAGCGTCCAAAAAAGCTAAGTGTATTAGATTAAGCTTTAAGGTTTATTTAGAAAATCGCCTTAAAGACAATTTACTGTACAGTATAAAGTTTAGTTTACGTTGGAAAGAGGGATGGGACAGGATAAGAAAGGTGACTGTTTGGTATACTGTACAGAAGACTGTGTTGTGTGTTAGACCCTTTCAGCACGCGGGTTTGGACTATCTAAAAGCAAGGACAAAATTGTACGTCGGGCGCGTAGAAACGGCGCAGGAAGGATAGAAACTCGTCACGACGCTAACAATCAAATATGTCATGAGAGTTGCAATTTGTATTTCGCAAAAGTGATTGCTTGAAGCAGAATGTTTATTACAATTAGCGTTCGAAGAGGTTATTTTTCGCCTGACTTTTTTAGGGGAAAGTAGTTTGAGGATTCTGGTTGGGAATAGGTAGGAGTTGATTTTTCTGCGAGTCTCTATACGAAGCAATTAATTTATGTTCACAAGTCGGAATTTTTAGTGAAACTCAAAAAAAAAAAAATTTTTTTCAAGAAAAATGTTATTTTTCGAAGAAGTTGAACGGCCAATTTGACCCTGTATAGAGGCCGAACAACAGACAACATCGATGCAAATAGGTAGAGAAGCAGTAAGGTGATTACCGCAAGTTGTTGGGAGTTTCGGCGGATTGAGCAGAGATTTTTCACATGTTATGGCAAGTATAGTTCGTACGGCGGGCGCGATTAGATGATACAAATTGGTTTTTAAGCGATCAAGATATCGTATTTCAGATTTGAGACAGCTTCAGATAGTTAAAGTTCGTCAGGATCGCTTAAGGTTTTGTTAACTTTTATCATTATTAAGTTTATGTCATTGTGATAGAAAAATGTACTGGGTATTGTGATCAAGCATACAGGTGATGGTGGACCTACTGTTTTCTCTCGTATTAGATCTAGTTGTTAGCGAAACTAGGAAATTTAAAATGTTACGTGTTGTGCACTTAGTTTTATCCTTTGATCTCAATCGGTGACAATTTAAATAGATGGATATCATTTCCCAGCGTTGCCGTGAGTGATAGAGGCATCGAAAGTTTTTATTTGGCCAGTTAGATTAGGTTATCTGGGGATTGAGGCGATGTTCTGCGTCATTCTGGGGGTGGTGTGAGGCAGTTAAATACATGTGATAAAAAAATGATGGTTGTTAATGAGGTATAAACATTTATTCTGTTCAGCTGAAGCGGTGATAAGGCACGAGGAAAATTATACCAAATAAATTATGTTTCGTAAGTTAAATTGGAACGCCAGGTCTTGCCCATCGGCTTCTACCCCGCGTATAAGGGTAATCGTTGACGCGTGAATTTGAGCTTATTTCGATTAGAAGTAGTTAGCCAAAGACAGAGCTTCAAGTATAAGTTCGATTAGCAGGTTGGTAAAAGATAGCCTCGTGGATCTGTGGCATAAAACATGATGTCAACATTGTTTTTTCATACATAATCCCTTTATACCTTTTGGTTAGAAGTTGCGGTAGCCACTCACGGTCCTTAAGTGGTGGGATTGTTACGTCTGGTGGCTAGCATGTCCTAACCAAAAGAGGTGATAGAAGGGGATATTCAACTCTCCGGACGACATCAAAGGCAGGAGACAGGGAGGACGCCAGAGCACAAACGGAACAATAACTATCTCCTCTCAGATATTATGTGTAAAAAACCTAGAATTTTGTGAGTACAGACCTGGTATAGAGTGGTTAAGTTAAGGTTCAAAACGGTACAGTGGGCGTTTTTGTCGATAAGTGGCCGGTTTATGTAGTTTAGGTAGGAACATGCGAAGCAGAACACCATTTTTTTGAACAGGGTTACGCCTCGAAATATCGGTTGGCCTCAGGCCGGAACGTGTGAAACGGTCGGCATTTGACGTTCTATATAAGGTACCAATACTAACTGGCGGCGGGAGATCTATCTTTCGCCAGGGGATTAACTTTGCCAAATTAGGCTCAAATTTTGACAATTGAACTTTGATGTAATGCATTTTTATGGACATAATAACTGCAGGAAATGAGCGAGCAGGCGATTAGCCCCTTAAGATTTATAACGAGATTGATTCTTTTCTAAATATGACCAACTTCAAAAATTATTAAGTATTTACAGGGTTAGAACAGACGCCTTTTCAGTAAGGAATAATTTAAGAGTGTTGGGCGCGTTGTTGCTTCCTCTATGGTACAAGGGGAGCATGTGGACAAAGGACAAATAAAGACAGAGGGATTGGCCGACTGCCTAAATTCACAGGGTCGTGAAATTGAGAAGTACGTATGAGACCAAGGAGTTAAAGCGAAAAGTAATTCTTTTAGAACACTTAATTTAATTTAGCTATATGTTTAAAGTTAGATAAGTTGTTAACGTGAGAGATTTAGTTTCATGCTAGGTTATCGTGAAGAAATGATAAAAGGACGTGAGGAGATAGAAGTCAAAACGCGCGGAGTGTGGAAATGGAACGGGTGATGGATTCATGTATGCAGGGCGCGTTCTGGCCAGTTATTCTTCGATTGTCCAGTAATCATTCATGTCAATGTTGAACGGGTATAATTCAGTGTCGTTAGATAATAAAAACAATTTGATTTTCTTAGATCCACACCTATGTCAGCGATATAAAAGGATATTTTTATCGGGGCAGGACGGGCAAACGATTTTTGTATTTTGGATGTGTTGGTGAATTTCCAGGTACCACGTGAGTATAGTAATTATTGCGTCGTAGCACATGATTTATAATCTAATGATGTCTGAAAAAAAAGCGGGAAATGGTGCGATGTTGGTTGTCGGAAAAAGCCGGATAAGACGGGAGAACTTTGGTGGACAAAGAAGTTGGAAATTTTTTTTTGGGTAGGATAGACTCACCAGACCGTCATTGGCGTGACCAAATCAGAGAGGGAAAATCGGATGGGATGTGCGCACGTATCCACCGGCTACGCATACAACTTAAGAAATAAGTTAGAAAGAGTTCACCCTAAAGGTCGTCAGAATGTCTGGGTCCAAATCGGAGTTGGACACGACCTGAGAGATATGAATGGTTTATATGGTATTCACTGGTGAGATTACCGAGCCTGAAGGTTCAGGATGTGAGTCCATGCCAGGAAACAGGTTCAGTTTAGCATTTTGACATGTACCGAGTGAACATTCTGGGAGAGAACAAACTTCTTTTCAGAGTGTGGAAGGGTCGACGGGGATTTCTCACCAGGAGACACTTTTCTTGGCGACAGAAAGTAGTTGATCGATGAGCGAAGGCTCGGGCCAGACTATAAAACATGACGTTTGGATTATCAGAGAACGTAATTTAATTTATAGCGAGCAACAAGAATGACAAGAAGTTTTTAAGTTTTAACAGCAAAACTTAGAATTACGAAGTATGGTGACATTGAGGAGTTCAAAAATGATATCAAAGTCGGAATTAAAATTAGTATTTCGCAGTCTGCACCGACGTTGCCAACTGTGCGCCTTGTCTTAGTTGAAGTAAGGCGTAAAGAAGACGAGCGTACGCTCTTAGAGACGTGGGCATGTCACTTGAATCATGGCATTGATAAGATGCAACTACGCACAAAAACAGAAGAGTACCAAAGATTGTCTGTATAATGAGATTAAGAGAAAGATTGTATGATCAAGAGAATTTTCGAAATTATGACCTGCGTATTCTGATTTTTCTTTCTTTTTTTTATTCGATTCAGATGTCTTGGATATGCTTTGAAATTTGGGTGAGAGCAGAGAATGAATGTTAACTTTTGTTTCGTATGTTTTTTAACGTCAGAAGCTTCGCGCAGGAGACCGGCTACTTACCTTGATACTGAGTATTGGTGGTAATAGAATAGGTGTGGTTAGAGGCTTGCTGCTCCGTAGCCGTGGAGAAATTTCGAAAAAATTTTGCATTTCACAGAGTATTTTAGTGGTGTTTTGATGCTAAACTCGGCGTTTTTATGAGAGTAAATTTACTGTATGTCGACCCAGAGTCACGGAAGGAAAATAGGATGACTGCTGACAGTAGTTTGATTACGATTTGCAGATAGTTGGAATTTAAATTTGAAGTTATTTTCTGGCGGTGGAGATTCCATTGTAGCGGGGAATCAAGGGGCGTGGATTATCAAGTAATCCTGTGGTAAGCATTTTTTGGTTTGGTTAAGGGGATCAAACCTTCTTACAATTGAAACAGATGTTATCAAAGTCTCTAAGAAATAAGGCTACAGTAACTGTTGATGAAGGATTGTTTAAGGGGATAGTGGTCGCCTTAAAACAATTGATGGGTAGAGCTTCGCGATTCTTAAAATTTTTGAATTAATTGGGTAGATTCATGAATGTTTTGTTGAAAATAGATAGCAGAAATAAAAGTGAGGAAAAAAGTCTTAATTTTCTACTCATTGCCGCCATTTGTTGATTTTTGTGATTCAGGAAATGGGTTTTTTCAAAAATACCCAATAAACAAAAATGCAAAATCTTTCTTTATCTTAATTTATTTTCTCTATTACCGCCGCCGAATGAATGGTTAGATGTTTCTTACCAACAATGTGTTTGTTCTAAGCCAATTTGAGGGGAGATCTTAAAATGTTTCTTCAGACTAAAAAATTATTTTATTGTACACAGTTGTTGCTTTAATTGGTAGATTTTCATGGGCGATACAACATCTTAATCAGTGAAATATGCAGTTGCCAATATGAAAAAAAATGACAAAAAATCTGTTTACCTTCTTTACAATTCATCCCCAGCAAAAGATTAATGTTAGAGAATATGGTTTGTGTGCGATAACCAAAGTTTGTAATTTTTATCAAATTTCAGACAATGGTTCTTAGTCTGGACGTACTCGCCTTACAACTAAGCGTCAAATTGATGGTACCGGAAATCCATCTTTTTCAGGAGGCGGTCGACTTGTATAATTGGTTTTTTACTTGCTCTTGTTAAGTCTGAGGCTAAGACTCTAGGCTAAGGCTAGCGCAATTAAGTTGCCAAGCTGTAATAATAAGCGAACTCGTAAGATTTAGAGGGTTCTATATGTGACATATAATATGTAAATTTGTTGTGTATTCTTTGTAATGTTCAAACGCCGTAAGAATGATAGAAGAAATATTGTTCCGGTGAACGCTGTTTATTAATATTGGTGTATAATAATATTAATTATTTCATTGGGATGAGTATAGATCAACTCGGTTACAGCATATCACGACAAAGAAGATTGTTGAAAACGCTGCAATTTTTTTCCGAAGAACGAATAATCGGCAAAGTGATATGCAAAATCATTCAAAGTCTTAGAAAAAAGACAGTGAAAAAATTTGGAAACAGACTTCTCGTCGGAATAATTTCAAGATTAGACGTTCAGTTTTTTGTAAGACCAGGCGGAAAAACCGAGCTTTTCGTTAAAACGATCTATAAGATCGTTAAGTATATTGTTCAAAAAACAAATTTTCAAATATACAAAATTTTTACGCAATTAAATGCACCAAAGTGGTCGCATAGTGAAATAGTGATAACAACGGGAATGTATAATTTGCGATTTGTGACATGAACAGGCAAAAGCAAGAGTTTTAGAAGCATAAAGATTTCAATGGTTTTTTCTGGATCAGAGAATTATTAAGGATCGCGAAATTCTTCAAAACTGATAACGAAAATTTTTTTCCTGAGGGTAGACCAAAAAAAAGAAATTTGGTAAAATTTGTAAATTGACCGTAAATCTGGTATTTTCATGATGTCATTGCGATTTTCAAAATGATAGGGTGGCACCAAAAAGAATATTTATTTATCATGTTTGAGAAGAATTGGATCTCAAATAATCTAGATCCGCACGCAAAACACAGTTGGAATATTATGCTCTAGAACTCTTGGTTCTCGGCCGTGTCTAGTGTTCAAAATCTCGGGAAGAAATTGTATTGGAGCATTGTCAAGCTATCGCACGCGGAGCGCAGACCAACGGAGTCGTCGGTTCGACAGGTTTTACCATTTTCATCTAAATGTCTGTTCAACGATAAATGATCAAAGATGCGGCGGGCAGCCCCTTTATAAAATTATTTATCGAATCCACCAACACGTCATGACGCGTCATCACTTTGGTCCAATAATATGATTTTTATTTTTCAGATTATATCTAAGATAGGAATCCCCTGTTCCTTCGGTTTGCGTTGGTGTTTGACCTGTTTTTGACCACTGAGAACACCGGATTTCAGTTTTTTGACCAATAAGAGCTTCGAAAAGAAGTTCAAACGCGAACCGAAGGAACAAGGGATCCATATCTTAAATATGATATGCAGCATATCATATGCTGCATATCTGGGAAATCAAACTGTCACTTTTAAGTTCAAAATAAAAGTTTGATGCTCTGAAAGTTTGAACTCGTCAAAATTTTTTTATGACCTCAAGTTTGCTCACCATGTGGGAAAAAGTGCGTCTTTTAAAATTAAATTCCAAATCAGATCGATCATCGTAAATAATTTTGATGTGTACAAATATATGATAGATGTTAACAAATTTTATGACGCTGAACACTTTATTGTTAACACTTCATTTTCACAAATAGTTGACTTCCTGTGACCTTCACAAACTGTTTATCCATCATGAGTAAAGGAGAAATTCTAGTTTCGGAATGATTTATTAAGTTCGGGGTTTGAAAATTCTTAAAAATTCACAAATTATATTTTATTATGCCAAGGTAGCTTGATGTACAGCGTCTGCTAGACGGTCAAAATTTTTCAGCATTACACTTTCATTCTGGTTTTAGCTCCTCTGATAGTCATTTTCGTATATTCAAACCGTGATTTTAAGAATTTCAAAGATTACGGATATCCTTTTTCCAACCTAAGTGGATCTTGAAAATGAGGGTTATCTCCATAGCGCGTGTTTGAATTCCACTAATGTTGTCTAAGTGATTGTGTGAGTGATTACCTTAGTGATTACGCATCAATCAACTTTGGCGCTTCCAATATCAAGCACCCTTGCTTATTATCATACCCAAGACAGTCACTAAGACAACATTAGTGGGATTCGAACACGCGCTATGAAGATAACCCTTATTTTCAAGATCCACTTAGGTTGGAAAAAAGATATGGTTAATTGATACTAGTTTTCTACTTCATGGCTCAGGTTATTAAAGAAAAGTTTAAATGTTATTTTCGAATTCCTTGGTTATTTGGCAACGAACGTCTTCTTTGAAGCAAAATGAACCAGGCTGCCAGAGTTTTTTCAAACTTGATAACACACTATCATTATTAGTTTATAAAAAAGTACATTTAACTTTATAGTTCAAAGAGATGCTATCGATGTTGAAATTCAACTACTTGTTGTATTTCGTATTTATAGTTTCAAATTAAGTTTAACGGGTTGGTTCAAATTCAGGTCACTTGAGCAAGTTTCATCTTCTCAGTCATAAGATATTCTGAAATGGAGTTCTACTTTATTTAAATAAGAAAATTTTGACGAATATAATTTCAGATCAACTTTTTTTTGAAGTTTGATATGAAATAAATAGAATCGGATATAAACCCTATTCGCTTATGTAACATAAAAGAAGAAAACATATGTATGTTTCACGGGTTATTTTTCAAAGTTCAGGTTCAAAAAATTTGTCTATCAAATAACCTTAATTTGCGTTCAAATGCTATGAATAAAATTTGTTCATATTATTCGAACAGTTAACACAGAGCTTATTACCTCTTAAATTTTTTTAATTAAAAAGTCAGTCTTTAAATTAAGTGAGAACCAGAATCCATGTTATTACTATCCCGAATAATTGAGATCGCCCGAAAACGCCGGTCATTTATTTTAGCGAGATAATAGACACCAATAAAGTAGTGCGCGAGAGACAAAGCGGGCAAATATGTACTGGCGCCCTTTCTAGGCTTTAAAGTGAACGGTGTTGTTCATACTGAGGCTCAGTAATTGAGCTGTTTAACCGTCAGTTTATCAATAATGGCAAAACTCAATAAATTTATTAATAATAATGAGTTTCATGGAAAAATCTGTCCTTCCAACTTGGAAGTTCCAAGATTATTAAAAAAATAAAGAAATCGTATCATGGATACGTTAAGCTGACGATGTTATATATTCATATGCAAAAAGATACAGTTAGCAACAATTTAACCAAAATTAAAATCTTAATTGCTTAACCAGTAAAAAAATAAATTATTATGATTCAAATATTATTTCTACAGGTCCCCTATAATTATTTTCAAGAAGAACTTCAAAAAAGCATTGGAATAAAAAATTTGTTGGACTCGATTTGCGAAAAATTTTAACAATAACCTAGTTCTAAAAAACTACGACAAAACATGACAATGAAACCATGAGTTGTGATTTTAAACAGCAGTCAGTAAAATTATGTAAACATGCATGAAAAAAGTTAGAAGTGGCTATTTTTTTCTCCGTTGAATTCACAGATTATCATAGAGATAGATCAGAAAAGAAGATCTTTGGACGCCGCCAAAAATGCTTAAAATTTGCTCCATTAATTGCTTTGATATTTTTTCACCGGGAAATTTTACGCATTACAAAATAAATAGTTTGAACTCAAATCGTTCGCTATATATTATGATAAAATTATTTAATGGAAGCTGTATACAATTATTTAATGTGGTTTCAGCTAACGATAAGAGCACAAACTATAGTACCCGCAACTAATTATTCCGTTCGTTAATATAAATTGACGCCAGTCCCTGCCTAACAGCACAGCGAACACTGTACCATTCGCTGCTACCGATCCCTTTAAACAATAACGAAAATAGTCCTATTAAATTACGCGCACTCCTTTACTGCCGCCCTTTTACTTTTGCCCGTCTCAATTTTGTTCTCGCGCCTTTAAGCATTTTGGCTGTCGTTTTTAAGTTAACTCTCGCGTACCAATTTACCGGTTTCATAGTGATCGTCGTTATCGGTCTACCCAAATTTTTCACTTAAATTTTCTTGAAATATAATGAATTTTTACTCCAGAATGTTTAGTGGAGGACTTTTTTATAGTGACCATAAATTTTGAAAACAAATGATCTTACAAATATAACAATTTCTTTGTAAAAATAGTACGAAAATTTTCACAGGATTTGAACCAACATTCCATTTTGAAGGTGCAACACACGAATAGGTCAAGGAAAAGTTATAAAGTCTGAAAAAAGTTATAAATTATTTTATGTGATGAGATCGTTTACGTCTTCGCACCTAAATCAAAATTTATGTTTTCATTTAATTAACAGTACTTCAGCACTTTTTACAAAGTTGAGAAATCACGGCCAAGGTTTATCCTTGGGTTTTTTTGGAAAATTAAAATCTGAAAAATAATTTTAAGGACCTCGCACGATCGTGTCAGACCCTCGAATATTCAAACATTTTTTAGGCAAATAATTTTGGATGATAGTTTTCTTTATTTTGGGAAAAAATATTTCATTTATGCTGGACAGTAAATATGTGAATTTTCGAAGCACTTATTGGTCGACGTCATTTTTTCGTTGCTCTCATTGGTCAAACGCGAACACAAAACGCCACGTCTAAATATCTGATTAAAAAAAAATAACAAATATTTAATTTATTCTCATTGTATATTTTCTAACGTTTCGCTTTTATATTATAGCATTATCAAAGATTTGGATTTTATCAAGTTCAAAATTAAAACACTAACTTATACAGCTGTATACAGTATCTAGAATTTTACGTAAGATAAAATATTTAATTGTTTTTCGAAAATTGTGCGATCAATATTATTTTTTAAAAGTACATTCCGCGGAAAAAGGTTGTCATAGCTTTTTGTCATTGCGTCCAAAAAAGCGTGCACAACCGCGTTCAATGATCCATTTCTGCAAATATTTTGTGAACTTTAAAAATTCCTAAAATAATAAAAACAGCTCATTCCTTCGTTTAGAAATTTGTCTCGATGTTTTTTTAGCTTTTTTTGTGTTGATCCAAAATTACAACCCTGGACATTAGTTTGGCATGCAAAATTGCCATGGAAAATTTTGACATATATTACCAAATTTTAAGGCATAATTCGATAAAACTTATGAGTCAGTAAAATAGCAAATATTTACTATAACTTATAACTTATGTCTATAACTAAGACTTTAGCTCCTGGTGTGAGCGATATCACTGTTATAATTCAAGTTAATTTAAGCAAGCCAAAACATTCAAAACTTGAAAACGATAATTTTTAGAATTGTAAAATTTTTCTTAAAAAACTGAGTATGGATTACGTCACTCAGAGCTCAGATCACTGAATATTTGAAAAATGCAGGAAATCTGAGCATTGTGATTTTGGTTGTTTTTTTTTTACAAATTGAACGATGAATCGGCCTATCCAGCAAATCCAGGGTTTTGATTGGGTGCTATATCTTGGGGGAAACGTTATGGTCGCCTAAAAAATAAATTCCGCCTATTTTTGAAAAATTGGTACTCCAAATTTTATAAAATTGGTCTGTATCCATATACGGCCAAACGTTGCTCCTGGATCCGCGACGCTAATGTTATCCATCTAAGCGGGGGCGGGTAATAACGCGCATCAGAGACCGTTCGGAATTGCCCCATATCTCGCAAATTATTTTACAGTACAATTTAATTGCTTCCTAGTAACCAGGTGAGTACATAATGACGTTGTTCCATCACTATACTAAAGAACATATAATTTTCAGCGCTTGTTGCCGGGCGCCATGCTGTTGAGTGATGTAAGTCTTGAAAGATCATTCTAAGGAACAATGAGCTAATAATCAGCCAAAATTCGGTAGTAACTGTAGTAAATTAAAAATATTACGTTTTTTTAAAACAGTAATCTTTCAAGTAAATCGTTAAATTTCGCGAACAATTTTTATTCACAATAAAAAAAGGTATTAGTTTTCTTGTACTGAAATAACGACTCAGCTGATGAATGATACACAACGATATTGGCCCCACAACTCGAATTTGCAGAAACGATCTGTATAGTTATTGAAAAAATCACAGATAATACTCAATTCCGCATTTTTGCAAAATAATTAGTTGGATCTGCCACTTGGGCATTGTTATTTGGCCATCAAAACAATTTCATGGTCGGTTGTGAGTGTTATATTTTTCTCATGCAATTACTCAGTTTATCTTATATCTAGATATTTATAACTTAATCTTAGTTTTTGTTAATTTATTTGGGTGAATATGTCAGCTGGTTGAAACTGTATCCTTGTCTGAAAAATTTCTTATTTTAACAAAAAACTCACGATATTTTCCGGTATTAGTTCACAAAATATCTTATAAAATTTTTGGAGAATAAGTCCTGATTTTTCAAAGCTCAACTTTGTGCAGAATTATGCTAACACTCCTTATTCTCAATAGGGTAGTTTTAAATTAGAATTTATTATCTTCCTGCATAAACTGTAATTTAAGATTCTGTTCGCAATTATCAACGTCCCTTCAGTTAGATATCTTCATATCTATGACTAGAATCGATGTTGAGTTGCTGAGGTCTTGAGGAGATTTAACGCCTTATTGATAAAACTTATTTTCTTAAGTTAGTATAAATCAGAATAAAATAGAAAGAAAATATTTTTATAATATCTAGTCTGTCTTTCACTTTAGCCCCTAGGGGTACCATTCCATGAACTGAAAGCTTCAACAAGAAAAATCTCATTTTATTTCTTCATGATTTGTTTTGAGAATATGGACAATTTCTAAGTTAGTTGGTGGGTATTTTCATCTCATACCTTGCCAGTAAGTATTTTTTCGGAATTAAAATATTGATTATGTTATTTTTATATTTTCACCAAAATTCTTGGTTTTTTGAAAATGTAAAAGTATAGTTTGTCGACGAGGAAAACATTCAAATAGGTATGGTTCTATGAGTAGGGTCAGTCCGGGCGGAAATCGACTTTAAAATGATTGTTTATTGAACGATGGTGACTAGTTTCACTTGTGAGATTTTTTGAATTTTTTTTTTTTCGAAACGTTTTTATGTAATGGCATTTTATTTGGTTTAAATTGCCGATTGAAGTAGGTGCTCATGCCTGCTCAAATCTAAATTTGCTTATTCGGTAGCAATAAATTTGTAGGTCAAATAACATAAATTTTGCACCACAATGTGGCCAATTCAAATTTGCGTTTATCGGTCGTTTCCGCTACGATTTTTTTCATCCAAATTCCTTTCAATGACCGAAAAAAAATTATCGAATTTTTTTTTCGAAATATAAAATTATTGTTATCATGTATGAGACTAATGTTTTTTTGTTGCGCGATCCGTGTCATAACAACAAAATGGAAATACAATTCAATCTTTCAAGCGCCTTTGAAAGCCCAAAAGTTGTGTTTTAAATACTCCTTGTGCACCAGGTGGCTCAAAAATTTTTTCATTTGTGGATATCATTTTTTTGAGAGTTAAATATAACTAGATTAGTGATGAGGAGGGTGTTTTTGAAGCTAATCTCCGGTACTGACCCTGTATGGTCATGGATCATGAGCTGTTCATTATATATGTTTTAGAATTGTGACTAAAAATCAGACGGAGTAGGTTTGCGCGGAGCTCTTAAAAGTGTCAGAAATTCGTTTTTGCTTTCTAGGCGAATTTTTTTTATTGTGTAACGTGTGACGACTCGCAGTGGTTTTTTTTGGTTTCATAAATTGAAATATTTTTTTGCCCCCAAAAATCACGGGAAATGGCTTTTTGACTCCGCGATATGGACTCCACTTTGAAGCTCGTCCTGATTGGGTCGATCGCGTTATCGTGCATCCGCATTTGATTTAGGAATGTGAGATTTTTGTTCAATTTATACAATGTATCGTTTTCGATATTTTGCCCTTCAAAAGCTATGAAAGTGGTCCGTTGGCAATAAGGTCTAGAAAAAAAATTTCCAATTTCATTTTTTTATTGAAGTATTAGGAGACTGCGCGTTAGGGGCAGTTTTTTATCTGACGTAATGGTCGGGCAAGCATTTTTGATGGGTTCAAACTAGTTTTGTATGAATAAGTTGAAATTTATCAATTTGTTGCGGAAATTAAAACACGATTTATAAAAAACTGAGAATTAATTTGGACAAAACTATCTTTTACTGTCTGCCGATCTGAGTGCACATTATATATGTTTTCGAAGGTGTATTACAATAATCAGGGAGGAGATACATTTTGATTGGAAAGCCTAATGATGTTTTGGTGATTCTGAAGCCATTCGAAACATTGGACAAACTCTCGTTATGATCTGCACGGACTATTCCAGCCTACGCACATTTCTATAAGTACATGTGTACCTTGAAAACCAGGGAGAATACATTGTGAAAAATAACCCGTCGGTGTTTTGTAGCGTTTTCTTGATCGACGAGCATCGTCCACTTTTTTCCTAGGTGTACGATTTTTTTTTTCAAATACAAAAAGTAATATATTGGTTCAATCGATTTGTTACTTTTGCCGAAAATTGGCGATTGAAAACCCCTTTTTTGACTTAATTGCGACACCCCACCCCCGTCAATGGCATCGTTCCTTGCGATTATGTCCTAAAAGTCCTTAAACTATAAAGGGGGTGAGACCTTGGGCAAAGTTAGTAGCACCGTGTTAGCTGCATCTCCCCTTAAGGGTTTTCGCTGCTGGTGACACAAGAAAGATAGTAACCACAGAATATGAATATTTGGTCATAGGCGCCGAAGTCGGTTGAAGTATGATCCCATGTAGTTCCTTTGCCGAATACAAAATTCTTTTCTTTGAAATCGAATGTAACTTTAGTCCTGGGTATTAAGAGGTAGTGAGTAGTGGACTTAAAATCTTTTTGAGGTCCGCTGAAAAACATTCCCACAGAAAAATGTGCTTCGAATTTTTTTCGACGTTAGTTCAGAAAAGCACGAAACACTGATCAGAGAAAGTTGACTAAGTCAGTGGGGTGAAATTTACAAGTTTTAGTGCTTAATCAAGCCACGTTATTTTGTTGTTTTTGTTGAAAAAATATTGGAAAAAATCGAAAAAACAAAACGAACCGGAAAAATTTCGAAAAATGTTTTTGGTAAATTAGGTCAGGTAGTAACTTTTGCTTTCATCACTCAATTTTGGACATTTTCAAAGTCCCAAATGTCTGCATAAAAACCAAAGACAGTAACCTTAGATTCTTTTAATTAGACCGTAGCAGGAGATAGCTTTTCGTTTCTGTAAGGTGGGCCACCGTGGCCAGGCACGTCAACGGTTTCGTATACTGAGGTTTATTCATTTACAAAAAAGATATTTTTGTCGCAGTTAGGTGATTCTCAATTGAGTATTCCGAAATAGTTCTAAGGGCCCTGTTCGGCTGTATATGTGGTCATCGATTACGATGTCAAACATTGCTTATTTTGAAAAGTCATATAGGGTATCGGTCCCTAAATTGAATATTTGGGATGAATGATTACCGAAACCGGTCAAGGATTGTATTCAGATTTCAGCCCAGTTTGTAAACTGCCTTCAAACTTCGAAAAAAATTTTTGTAAACTTTTTTGTATGACCACTCCGTTACAATACGCGGCACAAGAGCACCTTTAAGCCAACACCGGAAAATTCTATCTCCTCCAGGTTTTATTTTGAACTAACGGAATTTTAACATTACCTTTGTATTATTAGTATACAATTTCCTGTAGTTTTGTCGATAGTTGTATTTTATTCTCGATATCGTAAAACCGGTTCAAATACCGGGTTTTTGAGTTTTGTTTTCATCGGAAATTGATCTCCTCCTAGGTTATTTCAAATTTATTCCAATTTTTGCAAAAGCTAGCTTCTAACAAACAGAAACTTTCACTGGAGGGTTTTTGTCAATTGTCGTACCCAAAACAAAAAACTATGATTTTTCAAGGTTAACCGTGAAATTTCGCGAAAATAAATGTGCTTCGATTTGTTTTCGAATAATAGGCTGAAAGAAGCTGAGAGGACACTGCAGGAAAGTTGGCTTTACGTCACCGACTATTTGAGGTTTCGGTGCTCGTTGCAAGTTGACCCTTAAGTTATTTCATTGAACATAATTTTTGAGAAATATTATAACAATCGAAAACGCAAATTTTCGAATTTTTTTTGTTGTCATTTGGGTTGTGTTTATGCGTTTCAAAAATAACAATTGATTTGGGCTTTCTTTATGAAATATACTGACAGATGTAGGAAACCGGGATACCCTTTAAATGGTTTTTTTTCTCAAATTATTAAAGCACTAAAAGTTGCTAAGCTTTATCGATTTATTAGAATCATTTTCGAATGTAGGCCTCGCGAATTAACGTTTTTTACGTTTTTGATTTTTTTAACATTTATATAACCTATATCGGTTATTTAAACGAATTTTGGATGACATGTTCATTTAATGGTCGTTATTTTATGGTTTAAGTAATTTTTGGGTCAAGGTCCTTATAATAGCTTATCAGACCTTAGTTTGTTCGGATTGACGATGTCATTTTAACTTATTCACAATTTTACGTTTGTTCCAATTGTGTAATTTATAATTGAACAGAATATAAGAAGTTGAATATTTTTTTTTGAATTAGCAAACTTAATCTNAAAAAAACTGACGTATGGATTACCGACACTCAGAGCTCAGATCCTGAATATTTGAAAAATGCGAAATCTGAGCATTTGATTGGTTGATTTTTTCTTAATCTGACCGATGAAATCGGCCTATTCCGCAATCCAGGGTTTTGATTGGGTGCTAATATCTTGGAGGGAACGTTAATCCGCCTAAAAATAATCCGCCTAATTTTTGAAAAATTGGTACTCCAAATTTATAAAATTGGTTGGTAATCCATATACGGCCAACACGTTGCTCCTGGATCCGCGACGCTAACTGTTACTCATCTAAGCGGGGGGGCGGGTAACAACGACGTCATCAGAGACCGTTCGGATTGCCGCGCATATCCTCGCAAAATATTCTCTACCAGTACAATTTAATTGCTTCCTATATACCAGGTGAGTACATATGACGTTGCTTTTTACCATTCACTATACTAGATTAGAACATATAATTTTCCCAGCCGCTTGTTGCCGAAGTCATCAAGAAAAATAACAATATCAGCCAAAAATACCGTAGTAATGTAGTAAAAATTAAAAAATATAAGTTTTTTAAAAAAGTACTTTTCAGTAATCGATTAATTTTCCGAACAAATTTTTATTCAAATAAAAAAAGGTTTGTTTTCTTGTACATGAATAACAGACCCTCAGATGAATTTTTGAATGATACAAACAACGCGGGATACTGGCACCCAATCGAAACCCTCGATTGCAGAAAAAACCGATTTCATTGGTTAGATTTGAAAAACATCAACCGATGAAATGCTCAAATTCCGCATTTTGCAAATATTCAGGATCTGCACTCTGAGGGTCTTTTATTTGGCCATAAAAACAGTTTCTGGTTGGTTGTGAGTGCTTTTTTTTCTCTGAATTCACTCAGTTATACTTAATCTTAGTTATTTATAACTAATCTTAGTTATTTGTTAATTTATTGGTGAAATATAGTCTTTTGAAACTGTATCTTTTCTAAAAAATTTCTTATTTTACCAAAAAACTCAGATTTTCCGTTAGTTCACAAAAATATTTATAATTTTTGGAATAAGATCCTGATTTTTCAAAAGCTCAAATTTTGCAAAATTATGCTAACCATCATTTATTCTCAAAGGGTAGTTTTATATTAGAATTTTATTTCCTGCATAAAACCTGTAATTTCAAGATTCTGTCGCAATTATCAACTCCCTTGCGAAATGATTTATTATTGCACCTAGATTAGTATCGATGTTGAGTTGCTGAGGTTTGAGGAGCTTTCGCACTTATTATAAACACTTATTTTCTTAAAGTTAGTTTAAATCGAAATAAAATAGAAAGAAAATATTTTTTAAATTGTAGTCCTGTCTTTCCTAGGCCCTAGGGGGTACCATTCATGACATGAAGCTTGCAACAAAAAATGCTCATTTTATTTTTATGATTTGTTTTGAGAATATAGACAATTTCCTGTTAGTTGGTGGTATTTTCATCTCATACCTTGCCAGTAAGTATTTTTTCGGAATTAAAATATTGATTATGTTATTTTTATATTTTCACCAAAATTCTTGGTTTTTTGAAAATGTAAAAGTATAGTTTGTCGACGAGGAAAACATTCAAATAGGTATGGTTCTATGAGTAGGGTCAGTCCGGGCGGAAATCGACTTTAAAATGATTGTTTATTGAACGATGGTGACTAGTTTCACTTGTGAGATTTTTTGAATTTTTTTTTTTTCGAAACGTTTTTATGTAATGGCATTTTATTTGGTTTAAATTGCCGATTGAAGTAGGTGCTCATGCCTGCTCAAATCTAAATTTGCTTATTCGGTAGCAATAAATTTGTAGGTCAAATAACATAAATTTTGCACCACAATGTGGCCAATTCAAATTTGCGTTTATCGGTCGTTTCCGCTACGATTTTTTTCATCCAAATTCCTTTCAATGACCGAAAAAAAATTATCGAATTTTTTTTTCGAAATATAAAATTATTGTTATCATGTATGAGACTAATGTTTTTTTGTTGCGCGATCCGTGTCATAACAACAAAATGGAAATACAATTCAATCTTTCAAGCGCCTTTGAAAGCCCAAAAGTTGTGTTTTAAATACTCCTTGTGCACCAGGTGGCTCAAAAATTTTTTCATTTGTGGATATCATTTTTTTGAGAGTTAAATATAACTAGATTAGTGATGAGGAGGGTGTTTTTGAAGCTAATCTCCGGTACTGACCCTGTATGGTCATGGATCATGAGCTGTTCATTCATATATGTTTTAGAAATTGTGATACTAAAAATCCAGACAGGAGTAGGTTTTGCGCGGAGCCTCTTAAAATACTCAAAATTCGTATTCTTTGCTTTCTAGCGCGATTTTTTTTAATTGTGTAACGTGTGACGAACTCGCGTGGTGTACTATTTGGGTTCAATAAATTGAAATAATTTTTTCTGCCCCAAAAATCACGGAGAAATGAGGCTTTTGACTCGACTAAATGGAACTCCACTTTGAAGCTCGTCCTGATTGGGTCGATGTTATCAGTGATCCGTCAAATTTGATTTTAGGATGTGAGATTTTTGTTCAATAATTATAAACAATTATTTCAGTATCAGTTTCGATATTTTGCCCTTCCAAAAACAATGAAAACGCAATTCCATGGTAACCCGAGGGTGTGTGCAATAAGGCTCTAGAAAAAATTTTCCAATTTCATTTTTTTATTGAAGTATTAGACGACTGCGAGTTAGGGGCAGTTTTTTATCTGCGTACATGGTCAGGAAAGCATTTTTGAGGGTCTCAAACATATTTTGTATGAATAAGTTGAAATTTATCAATTTTTGGGAAATAAAACACGATTTATAAAAAATGAGAAAATTTGGACAAAACTTCTTTTACTGATCTGCCGACTCCTCAGCTGCACATTCATATATGTTCGAATGTGTTACAATAAATCCAGGGAGGAGATACATTTTGATTGAAGCCTAAAATAGGGTAAAATACTGTTTTGGTGATTCTGAAGCCAAATTCGAAAATTGGACAAACTCTCTAATGATCTGCACGGACTATTCAGCCTACCACATTCTATAAGTCACATGTGTACCTTGAAAACCAGAGAGGAATACATTGTTGAAAAAAATAACGCCGTCGTAGTTTTGTAAGCACGTTTCTGATCGACGAGCCATCCGTCACTTTTTTTTAGGATGCTAGATTTTTTTTTTCAAATACCAAAAAGTAATATATTGGTTCAATCGATTTGTCTTTGCCGAAAATTGGACGATTGAAAACCCCTTTTTTGCACTTAATGCGACACCCCACCCCCTCAATGGCATCGCTTCCTGCGCATCATGTCCTCGGAGAACACGGTCCTCTAAACCTTAAGGGGGTGAGACTGGCAAAGTACTCAGCACCGATGTAGCCTGCATCTCCCCTTAAGGGTTTTCACGCTGAAGTGACACAAGAAAGATATAAGCACAGAAATGAATATTTGGTCATAGGCGCACGAAGTCAGGTTGAAGTATGATCCCATGTAGTTCCTTTGCCGAATACAAAATTCTTTTCTTTGAAATCGAATGTAACTTTAGTCCTGGGTATTAAGAGGTAGTGAGTAGTGGACTTAAAATCTTTTTGAGGTCCGCTGAAAAACATTCCCACAGAAAAATGTGCTTCGAATTTTTTTCGACGTTAGTTCAGAAAAGCACGAAACACTGATCAGAGAAAGTTGACTAAGTCAGTGGGGTGAAATTTACAAGTTTTAGTGCTTAATCAAGCCACGTTATTTTGTTGTTTTTGTTGAAAAAATATTGGAAAAAATCGAAAAAACAAAACGAACCGGAAAAATTTCGAAAAATGTTTTTGGTAAATTAGGTCAGGTAGTAACTTTTGCTTTCATCACTCAATTTTGGACATTTTCAAAGTCCCAAATGTCTGCATAAAAACCAAAGACAGTAACCTTAGATTCTTTTAATTAGACCGTAGCAGGAGATAGCTTTTCGTTTCTGTAAGGTGGGCCACCGTGGCCAGGCACGTCAACGGTTTCGTATACTGAGGTTTATTCATTTACAAAAAAGATATTTTTGTCGCAGTTAGGTGATTCTCAATTGAGTATTCCGAAATAGTTCTAAGGGCCCTGTTCGGCTGTATATGTGGTCATCGATTACGATGTCAAACATTGCTTATTTTGAAAAGTCATATAGGGTATCGGTCCCTAAATTGAATATTTGGGATGAATGATTACCGAAACCGGTCAAGGATTGTATTCAGATTTCAGCCCAGTTTGTAAACTGCCTTCAAACTTCGAAAAAAATTTTTGTAAACTTTTTTGTATGACCACTCCGTTACAATACGCGGCACAAGAGCACCTTTAAGCCAACACCGGAAAATTCTATCTCCTCCAGGTTTTATTTTGAACTAACGGAATTTTAACATTACCTTTGTATTATTAGTATACAATTTCCTGTAGTTTTGTCGATAGTTGTATTTTATTCTCGATATCGTAAAACCGGTTCAAATACCGGGTTTTTGAGTTTTGTTTTCATCGGAAATTGATCTCCTCCTAGGTTATTTCAAATTTATTCCAATTTTTGCAAAAGCTAGCTTCTAACAAACAGAAACTTTCACTGGAGGGTTTTTGTCAATTGTCGTACCCAAAACAAAAAACTATGATTTTTCAAGGTTAACCGTGAAATTTCGCGAAAATAAATGTGCTTCGATTTGTTTTCGAATAATAGGCTGAAAGAAGCTGAGAGGACACTGCAGGAAAGTTGGCTTTACGTCACCGACTATTTGAGGTTTCGGTGCTCGTTGCAAGTTGACCCTTAAGTTATTTCATTGAACATAATTTTTGAGAAATATTATAACAATCGAAAACGCAAATTTTCGAATTTTTTTTGTTGTCATTTGGGTTGTGTTTATGCGTTTCAAAAATAACAATTGATTTGGGCTTTCTTTATGAAATATACTGACAGATGTAGGAAACCGGGATACCCTTTAAATGGTTTTTTTTCTCAAATTATTAAAGCACTAAAAGTTGCTAAGCTTTATCGATTTATTAGAATCATTTTCGAATGTAGGCCTCGCGAATTAACGTTTTTTACGTTTTTGATTTTTTTAACATTTATATAACCTATATCGGTTATTTAAACGAATTTTGGATGACATGTTCATTTAATGGTCGTTATTTTATGGTTTAAGTAATTTTTGGGTCAAGGTCCTTATAATAGCTTATCAGACCTTAGTTTGTTCGGATTGACGATGTCATTTTAACTTATTCACAATTTTACGTTTGTTCCAATTGTGTAATTTATAATTGAACAGAATATAAGAAGTTGAATATTTTTTTTTGAATTAGCAAACTTAATCTNGCAATTATCAACTCCCTTGCGAAATGATTTATTATTGCACCTAGATATATGTTGAGTTGCTGAGGTTTGAGGAGTTTACGCCTTATTATAAAACACTTATTTTCCTAAGTTATAAATAAAATAAATAAAAGAAAATATTTAAATTGTAGTCCTGTCCTTTCCTATGCCCCTAAGGGGGTACCCATCATGAACTGAAGCTCAAACAAAAAAATTTCTCAATTTTATTCTTATGATTTGTTTCTGAGAATATGGACAATTTCAAGTTAGTTGGTGGTATTTTCATCTTCATACGTTGCCAAGTAAGTACTTTTTTCGGAATTCTAAAATATTATCAATTTATTTTTATCATTTTCACCAAAAATTCTTGATTTTGCAAAATTAAAAGTACAGTTGTCGAAGAGGAAAAAACATAAAAATAGGTCATGAGTCATGACTCATGAGCTGTTCATTCATATATGTTTCAAAATTGTGACTAAAAAATCCAGGAAGGAGTAGGCTTTTGCGCGAGCCTCTTAAAATCAGCTCAAAAAATCGTTTTTTGTCTTTTCTAGAGCGAATTTATTTTTAATTTTTGTAAACGATAGTGACAAACCCGCGTGCGTTTCTTGTGGTTCATAAAATCTGAAAATAATTTTTTTGCCCCAAAAAATCACGGAGAAATAGGCTTTTTGCTACTAAAAATGACTCCACTTTGAAGCTCGTTCCTGATTGGTCGAGTTATCAGTGATCCTCAATTATGATTTAGGATGTAAGATTTTTGTTCAATTAATCTACTGGGTTAAACAATTGGGTTTCACAATGTATAGGTTTCCAGATATTTGCCCTCAGAAACCATGAAAACGCAATTTCCCATGACGGGTAACCCCGTAAGGGGGTGGTCGTTGCAAAATAAGGCTCTAGAAACAAATTTTCCCAATTTCATTTTTTTTTTATGAAAGTATAGACGACTGCGAGTATAGGGGCAGTCTTTTTATCTGCGTACATGGTCAGGAAAGCACTTTTGAGGGTCTCAACAATATTTTGTATGTAGTAAATTGAAATTTATCAATTTTTGGGAAATAAAAACATTATAAAAAAACTGAGAAAGAAATTTGCACAAAACTCTCAATACTGATCTGCACAGACTATCCAGCTGCACATTCAAATAAGTTTCGAATGTGTAACTTTCAAATCCAGGGAGGAGATACATTTTGATCGAGACTCCTAAAATAGGGTCAAAATACTGTTTTTTGGTGATTCTGAGCCAAATTCAAGAAAATTGGACAAAACTCTCTAATGATCTGCACGGACTATTCAGCTACACATTCATATAAGTCACAATGTGTACTTGAAAACCCAGAAGGAATACATTTTGAAAAAAATAACGCCGTCAGTTTTGTAAGCACGTTTCTGATCGGACGCCGCCATCCGTCACTTTTTTTTAGGATGCTAGATTTTTGTTCATTATCATCAATATCCCCTCCCCACAACCCCTTTTTATATATTACCTCATCACTGGTTCATCGATTGTCCTTTGCCGCCACCCCAACCCCCACTTCGCGCCCGATTGAAACCCCACTCCTCTTTCGCCCCACCACCTTCCAATGCAGCACCCGCCACCTCCTTTCACACCCCTCGCGACCATCGTTTCCAGGCATCCCATCCTCTCAAACACACACGGCTCCCCCCCTCCCCCCAAACCTTAAGGGGGGTGAGACTGCCGCACACACCGCTCTCAGCCCACCCCCCGCTCGTCACCCACGCACCTCGCATCCCTCAAACTCCTAGGTTTCACGCTGAATGTAGACACAAGAAAGATATAAAACCACCAGAAATGAAATATTTGAGTCAATAGGCGCCGAGTCAGGTTGAAGTTGAAATAACAAAAATTTTATCTTTGAAAAATTAAAAATGTAACTTAGTCCTGAGTTTAAGAGGTATAGACTATATCGTATAGTCTATACCGTATAGTCTATACGGTATAGATTTGATTTTATATTAAATGACAAAATTAATAATATCTACAAAACTGATCTCAAAGAATTTTCGAAAAAATTCATAGCGCTTGAAATCTAGAAAAAACGGTTATTTTAGTCTTGAAACCATGGGTTTTGAAAACGTAATTATTATGAAAAAATTTAGAAATTCATTTTTTTTATTAAAACCTCCGCAAAGGTCAAACACTTTTTCAAAAACTGATCTCAAGGAATTTTCATTAGACCTCTGAGTGGTCCTCCAATTTTTGTCGGAAAAATATTTTTTTTCAAAATTTCTTAAATTTTTATTACCTATTTTCTAGCATGGTACTTTCGAGTGTAGTAAGGACTCTAAAAATACCACATATTGATTTCAAATGTAGAAAATTTGCAGTTTTGAACGTTCTAGGAAAAATAACCTCATCACACTTCTTTGTCCAGATTGAAGCACAATTTTTTTCACGTGACCTTGAAAAATTCATATTTTGTGTTTGAAGTCAAAATTTGTTGTAAAAAAAGGCTCCCCAGAAGTTTCTGTAAGTTTTGCACTAGCGTTTGCAAAAATTTGAGCAAATTTTCAAATTGAACCCAGGAGAAGACAGATTTATCAACGAATACTATTCAAAAAACAGTGGGTTTTCGCATATTGTGGAAGAAGTATAAAACTAATTGACAAAAACACTCTTCAGAAGTTTTGTCGACTTGTTTCACAAGTAATGTTAAAATTAAGGGGTACTGGTCGCTGGAATTGAATTTTCTGGATAAGAAATCAGCCTAACCGACTATGCACAATAAATTGACCTATTGGATTACCATCGATCTGGTCACTAACTATATAGTCAAGACTTTTTTCCAATACACTCTAAGATACTGTCACCAGTACAAGGTGTCCCTCGACCAAATTTCAAAATCTATCCTCCCAGGGTTATTAGAAAGCGCTCAAATTATACCATACCCCGTTATGACTTATAAACTCAGGTCCTCTGAAAGCGTTTTTTCAAAAATCACTTCAGTTTTTCTAGAAATCGCAAAAAACTACCGATTTTGCGATTTTAGCTTTTTCACCAAAAATCTATCTCCTCCTAGGTTATATTTTGGAAGAAACCACCAAAAACACTGATCAGAAATTGGCTTACGTCAAGGTGAAATTTCAAGTTTTAGTGGTTTAAATTAAAGCAAACGTTATTTTTGAACTTCATTTTGAATACTTGGAAAAAACAATCGAAAAAACACAAATTTCTAAAAATGTTTTTTAGTAATTAGGTCGGTAGTACACTTGCTTATCATCCCAAATCAATTTGGACCATTTTCAAAGTCCCAAATGTCTCATAAAACCAGCGACCAGTAACCCCTTAAGATTACTTTTCAAATTAGACCTAGCAGGAGATAGCTTTTTCGTTTTGTAAAAGGTGGCCACCGTGGCCAGGCCACGTCACGGTTTCGTATCTGAGAGTTTATTCATACAAAAAAATATTTTTGTCGCAAGTTCAAGGCTGGTTCTACAATTGACTATCCCGAATAGTTTCCTAAAGGCCCTGTTCGGCTTATATTTCATCGGGAATATGTCAAATTAGGAACCACCATTAAATGAGGTTTTAGGCTCTAGCACCAAATTGTGTCAGCGATACAGGCGTTTTATGTTAATAATCGAGAGTGAATGATTTAAAACTTTTTGAGACCGACAATTTGAAAATCTGAGGGGTCATCGTTAAAGTTATTTAGTCATATACGGATTTTTTTCACGATATAAAGATGTAAAACATTGCATATTTTGAAAATCATATTATATGTTTTTTTTTCTCAATTTATTAAAGACTAAAAAGTTGATAAGCTTTCGATTTATTAGATCATTTTCAAATCAGAATAAACAGTTTGAGAAAATATTCTCGCAGGTAAACGAAAAGTTATTTCGCGCTCAAAATAAGTTAGAAATAGTAGGCCTCGAATTAACGATTTTTACAGTTTTTGATTTTCTTAAAAATTTATAATACCTTATCGGGTTATTAAACCGAATTTTGATGAATGTTCAATGATCTAAATGGTCTATATTTAGGTTAAAGTAAAATTTTGGATTAGGTCCTTAATAATAGCTTATCAGACCTAAGTCTTGTTCGGTATGACGATGTCACTTCTAAACTCGTACTTTCACAATTTTACGTTGTTCACCAAATGTGTAATTTATAAAATATAGAACAGATATAAAAACAAAGTATGAATATTTTTTTGAATTAGCAAACTTAAATTTGTTTCAGGAAATATAGTATCTGAAAAAAATACTACAGTTAGAGTTTCCACCATTCGACCGATTGGCCAAATCAGTCAAAATAAATTTTCGAAAAATTTCAAAAATTCTTTTGTTTATAAAAATAATTTTGATTTTACTAATCGGTAAAGTTGAACATAAGCTACCAATACGTCATTTGTTTAAAATGATTAAATACTAAAAATACAAAAATCGCTATATTTTAATCAGTCTTCCAAAAGAAATGGCTTCTATCCCATTTTCTATCCCTTCTCATAGAAAAAATAGGGAAAATTTGGGGATAGAGATGAAAAATCACCAAAAAGATGGCTTTTTTGGAAGCCTGATTTTGATCACGTGATGAGCAAAATTCTTTTTTCAATTAGGTTTGTTATTTGCCCTCAAAAAATTCAACAATCACTTTCTCAGTATTTTTATTGGTTGATTGTAATAGTGGAAACTCTATAGAATTTTTTTTACAAATTTGAGTTTTTCGAAGTTCGAAAAATTAATGGTAGATTTTTTTTTCGAATTTTTTGTCAAATAAATCGGTCTTTTTGATTAGTAGAATAAACTGATTGGATTTTCTTATTTCCTTGTTGAAAACTGAATCAGATATGCATTAAAATTGAAAATTTAGCTCGACCAATTAAAATTTCAAATACCGGGCAGCTAGATTTTGAAGATTTCGGTACCAAGAAATTAAATTAAAAAAAATTTATTAAATAAAAATCTCGGTAGCTGATTGTTTCGAAGTGCTCATGCCAAAAAAAATCGTAAATTTCACCCTTAGGTGGCCAAAATTTTGGATCAACTATATGAACTATACGGATCAACACATTTTTCGACACATTCTGAGCGAAAAACAGTTCTTTTTATTTTGGTCAGTCTGATAGACAGTCTGTTTTCTGACCAGCAAGACTTGACACATGTCTCCCGAATTAAAAGACAGTTGATGTTACATGTAAAATAAGTTTAATCTTGACTGTTTAGTACGAGGTCCTTGAAGGACCGTCCTTTTAGCGAAAAACAGTTGTTTTTTCTGATCTGAGTTTGGTCGTGTCCCCTTAAAAAAGTGTTAATTCCTACTCTCAACTCATTCAATTGTGCCGAGTTCGGGCTTTCGATCTCCTCGACAAATTTTGTAATATTTTGAGGATCTAGCCCGGCAGCAAGCTAGCAGTTTCTGTAGCAAATTGTGGTATTTTAGGTAGACAAAAAACATTCGAATAGGGACTTTTTACTAGAGAATTTTATTTTAGAACTTGCTCACAATGGACGACAAAAGAAAACACGAGCTATGGGGGGTCCTGATCAACTACTGCAAAGGTAAATATTCAACTGATGTCCATTTTTGAGCGGAATTTATTTTTGATGCTAAACCGGCTTTCATTTTCACCATAAAATAACTGAAAAAGGGTATGGGTTTTCTCAAAATTCAGCGCTGATTCATTGCGCTGAATTGCTTTCAGTTCTTTTTCGAAAATTAAAAAATCACTTAAATGCTGGTCTCTTATTGGTCAATATTCAACTTTATCCAATAATACGAATTTAGCCTGCATTTTGTTCGTCTCAATTTACGGAGTTCATTGATATCAATTTATATATGATAACTGTTTAAAAAAAATACTAAATAAGGCCTTTGGAAATAAATCCAAAATATTTAAAAGCCTTTAATCGCCGAGAAATATTTCGAGTTTGAATTTCATTTTTGCAGAAAAAATTCCATTCGACCAAATTAGGCCACCCTCTGATTTAAATTTCCGATATCGATTTTTTTGCTCGGGCAGCCATCACCAAGCGTCAGAAATCAACTTAGCAGCCTAGATTAAATTTTTATCGTTGAAATTTTCAAAAAAAAAATTAATTTTCAGGATCTTTTGAAATTTTTCAAATGTCAAAATTTTTTCAATTTTTTTTAAATATTTCAAAAATTCTGAAGACGATGAAAGTTTTCGATGTTCGAACCAAGGGTCGGCACTTGAACACATAATTGGTTCAAGAACAAGAACACATAATGTGTTCTATGGAACAGTTAGAAAAAAAACCGAACATGAACGGAACATGAATATATTTTTTTTTAATTTGAATCCGAACCGAACAAGAACACAACACATTTTTAAAATTTTATAAACAGAACATGAACACATTTTTAAAAATTTTGATCCGAACTGATCATGAACTAGAACGTATTTTCTTTCCGAACCGTTCTGCAGAACCGAACATGAACAAGAACATATTTTGCTCAAAATCTCCGAACAGAACAAAAACATAAAAACCGGTTCAAGTGCCGACCCCTGGTTCGAACAGTTTTTGGATTCTCAAAATTTTCAGATTGATTTTTCTCATATTTGACGGTCAATTTAATAATTTTAGGTTAAAAACTAAGTTATCCAGACCATCAATTTGATAGCCTTATTAAATTTTCTTTTCAATTATTATTTAATTATTTTCAATATATTGATATTTCAAGTTCAAGCTCGATAATTCGTGAATATAATGCATCCAGAATATTTGATATTTTTTAAGCTCAGACTTAAAATTTCGACTTAAATATAATTTTAAATCCTATAAAAATTATTCGCGATCAGTTTTGAGCGAGAATAAAAAAATAAATTATGCGCCTCGCGCCTTTTTAGATATGAACTTCAGAATATAAACTTTCGAAATTCCTTGTTCGTAATAACAGGCTTCAGGGTGAACTTTCAAAGTTGGTTCAGCAAGTTTATCTGTTTCGAAATAGCGTTTATACACCTAATGAGGTGCAATTGACTTACTTTCTCGACATTTAACATTTTTGGTGAAAATTACATATGGTGTTTTTTTATATCCCTTTATCACTTTTTGGTTAGAATGCGTAGCCACTACTCCTTTTGACGTGTAATTTTAACGTTGTGGCTACGCATTCTAACCAAAAATTGATAAAGGGATATGTTTCAAATGTGTCCGCGAGAGAGTTCTAAACAATTTAATTTTCTTAGCTTCGTTTAGCTGCGGAGCCGGTTTTTTCAATTTCTGTTTATACCGGCAATTTAGCGGAAATTTTCGAAAAAAATATCTAAAAACTACTGGTAAAAAACGGAAATCTAAAAATGGCTCTGCAGTAGCGCGTAGCTTGCTGAGTTGTTCTATTGCCCTTAATTTTAAAAATATCGTATACCAGTTACGATCTCACCGAGCATTTTGAGACATTTTTAAAAACAGACCCAACGTTTCTTCAAAACGTTTTAAACGGCTTTTAGAATTCCGATATATTCCTTAATTAGTAAAGTTCTTAGTAACAATTAGTCAAGTAACAAAAGCCCTTGATCAAAAATAATGGGCCCCTAATTCATTGGTCCTTAATAATGAAAGTCAAGAAAAATCAGGAGGAATCATGATAATTAAAAATGCTTTTCAGACATGATCAATAAGGAATCCGTGGAAGCTGCGCGAAAAAAGAAAGAAGTTTTGGGCCAACGAGTACAACCGCTCCCACCTCTAAACGGAATGAGTACGTGAAAAGACAATTTATATATTATAAGTTCAATAATTTATCAAATAATCCAGCTAATTACTAGTCAGTAGTCAAAAATATTGTTTCACTTAGAAAAATATTAAGCACTAAGTAAATACTTAGCAGGTTAATTGACATAATGGTATAAAAATATTCAATTTTTGGCACGAGCGGGTTTAAATAAGCAAAAATTAGTCAGAGACGCCGATTCGCTATGTCGTCAGCTAACAATTAGTCCCTAAAATATTTTTTGTACTAGTAATTGACTATAAGTTAAAAAAATAATTCAAAATTAAACTTTGTTTTTTTGTCCCAACGAGTCGAACTTCTCTTAACGGAATAAGTACGGTTAACAACCACAACCTCCTTAATAAACAAAATTAATAATTTACACAAAAATTCAACAACGGACAGAAAATAAATTTGATTCATCACTTTTTCTGTTCGTGGACATAAATAGGCTTATGTTAACGATTTTAATCTTCTAAATTTTTTATTTGGCTAAATCAACGTACCCACCGTAAAATAGAAGAAGTTGAAAGTAATGTGTTTTTTTGAAATCAAATTCAAGTTTTATTTGAAAAATGACCGTTTTTAACCCGTGAACGCAATATTTCTGGAAGGTCACGTGACGGAATATTCACCAAGATATTTTAAGTCTAATTTGATGTTTAGACCAGCTTTCGTGGTTATTTACTAAACTTTTGAAATACATGTACAATGTACAATATTTTGATAAACAAATTCTCACACTCAGAGTTTAGCTCTCTGATGTTGATGTTGTTTTTGAAAATTTTATGTAAAATCTTAGCTTTATATTCAATCAAATCTAGTTTATTTTAAACAAGCAAATTTGAATACTTTTCAACTTTTGAATTTATTTTTCTCATTTTTTAATGGAAATAAATTTTCTTAATTTAGGCGACGATGAATTGAGACAACTTTGCCGAGAAATTCATTCCAAATGTGACAAAGTTGACGAGGAGAGATATGATCTTGAAGTTAAAGTCACTAAATTTGACTCAGAAGTCAAAGATCTAGAAATTAAAATTATGGATCTCCGAGGAAGTAAGTTTATGATCTTATTATTGACCGGAAGTGAGGTTCATGTGTTTATTATTAACCGGAAGTCGGTTTTATTGCCTCATGTTAAACCGGAAGTACAGTAGGTTTTATGACCATATTATCAACCGGAATTAAGTTTCATTGCCTGATTATGTACCGGTATTAAGTTATATGACCTCATTATTAACCGGAAGTCGGGTTTATGGCCTTGATATCAACTATGAGTAAGTTCTATTGCCCCATTATTAACCGGAGGTCAATTTTGAAGTATTGACCGGAAGTGAGTTTTATGGCCTGATTATCAACCGGAACATGGTTTTATGGCCTCAATATTAACCGGAAGTTAGTTTATGGCCTTGATTTCAAATAGATGTTACTCTTTATTGCCTTGTTAGTGACTGGAAGTGAGTTTCAGGACTTCAACATTAACCGGATGTCAATTTTTAATCCTTGAAGTCAACCGGAAATCAATTTTTCTTCCACCTTTATTTTTTTAGTCAGTCACATGTTTGTTGTTATTTGTGTTTGAATTTAAATAAACTAAAATCATATTTCGACCTAAAATAGAGTCGACTAGCCCCTTAAAAGTGAATTTTAGGCAAATTCAAGAAACCACCACTCCGAAAAGTCAAGATGTCGACCGACCAGATGTTAGCCGCTCTTTTGGGCAAACAAGGAGGGGGCAAACAAGATTTACGAGCTGGCCTGAAGAAAGTAAAATAACTTTGAAACTTTGTAATGAACCTTTTATAATAAAAATCGCAGATGAAATTATCTTAGAAAACATCGTAAATTTGTTAACGAAATGTATAGAATAAAATATTCATAAAAAATGAATTTCAATTTGTTTGATTTTAAGGACGTTTCAGGCTATCTTAAAAAAAATATTTGGCATTTCGAGGCAACATCGAGAGTTCCTCATTACATTGTATAGACATTTTGATGCCAGGATTTATTTAAAATATTTTTTTATAACATTTTCAAAGGAAAATGTTTTTTTAAGAACTCAAGCATCGTTATCGATACAGGGGGCCTAGACCACAGAAGAAACTTACGCAATTGCAAGATTTTTGACTTAAGTTCTTCAGTGCCTTTATTACCAAAACGCCAAGTTTCTACTTCCGGTATATTCATTCTACGCATATGGTGATTTAATTCATTTGAACCTATAATTTGAACTTCCTATTTGAATTAAAAAATAGTCAAATAATGACGTCATTTCGAACGCCTACGGTTTTTATTTGTGAGATCCCCGAAACCATTAAAATTAAATAATTTATAAAAAAATTGAAAACATATGCCTTTATCGCACTTTTGTTAAGATCCCAGCCCTGTGTAGTAACGTAGTGCAAAATAATAGGCAAGTGAGCTAGTTCGGTCAGCTAGTTACCACACAGGGCCGGAATCTTAACAAAAGTGTGATAAAGAAATATGACAAAATCTTTTTCAGAGCTGATGACGATAATGAAATTGATCTTTGAAAATATATTTATCAATGAAAGCTGAATTCTGAGTGGTTGAAATTCAAACCAATCAGTATTTATCAAATTGACCGACTTCTTCACTCTATTGTTTCTATTATTTTCGATATACATATTTCATTGTATTAATTGAGTGCTCACCTTAACTAAAAAAGATTCTTTATTTTTAGTCCAAGTTCTACGAAATCGTTTTAAGGGCCTCGGTGCATTTTGACAGATTTGCACTTTTTCATTTTTTTTTCGCGTGATAAGAAACTTTTTCCCACTACGAAATTTTCTAATAAAAACTTTTTCGAACGTAAGTTGTCACTTTTGAGCTCACTTTGTATAATCTGATTTTCTTCAGATCGATTATTTTTACTTTATAAATCGTCTTTTGGAAAAACACTCAAAAAACGCGCGTTTTCTATCAAAGGTGTCTAAATTACAGTAAAATAATTATTTATTTTTAATTACTTAGAAGCCCTAAAATACGGTCTTGACCACCAGCTCGAATTTATTTAATTTGATTTTATACGATTTCTACGTCAAAATCGAAAATTTAAATTTTCGCAAAAGACGAAAAAACGAAATTTTAGCACATCGAAACAAATATATTTCTTCATGAGTTTAAGGGGGTACTCAACAGTTTTTCATTTCAGGCTAGGGACATGGTAAATGCACCAAATGGCCCTTCAGGGAAGCCACAAAATGCATTTCCGGTCATACCAGAAAAAAATTCGAGAATTTTCAGAGCTATATCTCGGAACTCAGACATGAGAAAAAGTTAATTTTTGCTGCATTCTCATTTTTGATATCGATTTCATTCCAAAAAAAAAAAAAAAATTTTCGATATTAGAAAAATTTCATAAATTTCGTATTTTACAGAAGTATTATTTTCATTCACTTCCTGTATCTTTGAAAGTATTTATCCGTTGAATCTAATTTTGCTTGCACTTTTGCCTGTGAATTCAATCTGATAAACAAATAAATTTTTTTTTCGAAAAAAAAAAATTTCAACTTTTCCTAGATCAAAAAATAGGGGTAACCGACGGACGGTATATCTCGGAACTCAGACATGAGAAAAAGTTATTTTTGCTGCATTCTCATTTTTTGATATCGATTTTCATTCCGGAAAAAATTTTAAAAACAAATTTCGATATAAAAAATTTCATAAATTTCGTATTTTTACGAAGTATTATTTTCATTCACTTTACTGTATCTTTTAAAGTAATAATCCGTTGAATTTATTTTGCTTGCACATTTTGCCAGTGAATTCAATCTGGTATGTAAAAATAAAAAAAAAAAATTTTCGAAATTTTTTATCAAATTCAACAAAATGTTGATATAAGTCTTATTTTATTGATGGAATACACCTCAAAGACAATTTTCATTTGTTTGCAAAGAACTAGGGATTATAATCTGAAAAACAAAATTTTAATTAAAAATTTTTTGAAAATATTTTATCTCAGTTTTTAAGGTTCCCAAACTTTGAGCACGTCGCATTAAGTACCCGAAAAGGAATATCGAAAAACCCACTTTCATTTAGTTCCGGCAAAAAACGATTTCCTAAAAGTGCTTTTTTTAACTAACTGTTTTGAGCAAAATTTGCTAAATTAATCCAAGAAAACAAAGTATCTTCAAAAACACCCATTTTGAGACGTTTTTTATTGAAAAAAATTGAATAAGACAAAATTTCAAATTTCTGGCTTCATTTAGTTCCGGAGTTTTTGAATTTAGCATTCTACACAAAAAGTGAAAAATTCTTGATGTCACCTCGAAAAATAATTTCTTTTTATGAAAAACGGCCAAAATTGAATTTTTGGACCGGTAATACGACCGGTACGATCATCAAAAAACTTCCGTTACTTTTTTTGAAAAATTCAGACCAAATATTTCGTAAGTATCACAACGAGAAAATCACTGGAATTTTATTCAGCTCGTGACAGGACCGTTTGAAAATCACGAAATGGCGTCGGTTACTGCCTTAAACTCAAATTAAAAAAAAATGTGTCGAACCAGTTTCTAGAAATTTTAGGTTCAATTTGAACTTTTTTCGTTTTTATGATTTTAGAAAATATCGGACCACAATTTCGATATCATGTAAGCAAATTTATTGTTCAGTTAATCATCAGCTTTCACTTGGTGGTATTTTGTAGAGTTTTATTCGTTGATTTGAAACAAATATTGAAAAAATAAATTGAACGAAAAATAAGGCATTTTTTAATAATGTTCGGAACTTTTATCGAAAATTTCTCATAATTTGTCAAATTTGAAAAGTTTAATTCGAACTCAAAATTTTCTTAAAAAGCCATAATGCAAAAATTCGCTAGTTACAAAAGTTGCCTGGATTATGAAACATCACTTTGATGGTATATGGATCAATGGACCTCAGAGGACAAATCCTAACTATTT
>SCLH01000545.1:236295-250095 GCA_004367855.1 Oikopleura vanhoeffeni | reverse complement strand
CTAATACACATTTATTTTGGTTCAGCTAACGATAATAAGCACAAAAAATAAATCAACTAATTATTTTCGTAAATTAAATTGACGCCAGTCTGCCACATCGCTGCTACCCCCTTAAGGATCTCTGGAAAATTATAATTTTATTACAATTATAAAAAAATTATCATTCCAAATTTCTGTATATTTTGAATAAATAATAAACAAACTGGAGTGGAAGTAAAAATCTTGAAAAGATTTAGAACAATCGGATATTGAGGATAATCTATGATGTAAGCCAAATTAGTTTTGATATATAACTCGGGAAAAATAAAGCTTATGATGTGTATTTTTGTCTGAAAGTTCGCCTTTATGTCGTAATAAAATCGTTTAAAGCTTTTGGTGAACCGGCGTTTATTCAATATTTTTGTTCACCTCATTTTTTATATCTTTTAGAATGTTAATCTATAAATTTCTCGGCTTTTTTGAATTAGTTCCGGATTCGTATGGTTTATACTGTATTACGCGATATAACACAATTAGTTCAGATAAATCCACGAGCAATTTCAAGACCAAAATTAAAGCCTTCTAAACTTCTAAATTCCTTTAAATTTTTTTTTTTAATTTATGTGATTTTTGTACAAAAATACTCAATTTTTAAATGATGTTATTCTCAAGAGGAAAGTGTTCAAGGAGACAAAACCATTTTAGAAATTTTCTTTCATTTGGTTTGACATTTTCAAAATAAATTTAAGATTAATTTCAAGCTAAATGATAGGCAAAATTTTCTCGTAAAAAGCTGATTTATTTAAAACGGGAAATATTTTTTTTTCCAAAATTTTTCCTAGGTCAATTGCAGCACAGAAACGGAAAGTGCTCCGTAAATAAATAAAGTTTGACCTGACCGATTATTGCCGTTCCTACCTTATCGTAAAAGGCGTCATAAAGGTATAGTTGCGTAATTTATAAATATAAAAATGTCATAGTTTAAACATGCTCTAATTTTTCAGTTCATTTGTATAAAAAAATTATTTATTATTTTTTAGGTTTCAGAGCTACATAAATGTACAGACTGGTACAAGGAAAATAAAGATGTGATGGATGTTAGTGGCGTCAGATTATTTTTTTGAACATATAAAATGTTCAATTTGCTGATGAGAACTTTTTATAAATACAAGGTTAAATGTCTAAGTAATTTTACGATTTCTGATGATAAATAAATTTGATAACCAAGTAAAAGTTAATTTGAATTATTTTTCGATGAAAAAAAAATACTTTTTAAAACAAACTACTCGAATGTTTACAAAAAAATTTAATTGCTATTTTCACTTATGACAGAAATATTTTTTGAGTACCTACTTGCGTGTATACCAATGTCGATTCCCGAGTCCAAAAATTATATTTTTCTTCAATCGATATCGATTACGGAGCCTCCTGGTCGTTTTTTGGTAGATTTTTAGCAACATTTTGTAAATAATTCGGCGTTTGATAACGACTTATCCGATAACATTTTTGGAAAGATCAAACTGAGCACAAATATTAAGGGAATAATAAAATAAGAACGATTGGTCCGAATGTTGATTTTTTTAGGAGATTACTGAAATTCATTTAAATTCAGTATTTGTTCAAAAAGTCGAAAACAATGGTCTAATTTGCACCATTTTTTAACTCTATTCATTTCTGGAAAGTTGTACTCAGTTAAAGCTACTTAAAAACTTAATGGGATGATTCGTTTTCAAAGACGAATAATTTTAAATTTTTGGCTAAAAATCTAGCAAAAAACGACCAGGGAGCTCCGTAATTGATATGTTTCGATACAATTCATGTAATGCGTCATACAGTATGACTCATACTGATATCTACGAAATCACTTCTATTAGCACCCACACATTCAGTTGGCCAATTAGGCGACCAATTTATTTGAAAAATATATTAGTAATTACGCGGAATGGGTGTAATTGAGGGTGTGAGTGACGATAATTGATAGTTATTAGAATACTTTTTCGATTGATTTATTTCGTGGAAAATTTATCGCTGATTTTCAAAGTTCTTATGATTTTTTGAATTTTTTTTTCAAATAAAATCGGTTTAAGAAAAAATAAATTTCATGTTGAAAACCATAATCAATAATTTTAAAAATTTGAAATTCAAAATAATAGATACCAATTTCGATCTTCATTTTTGTACAATCAGCAGAAAGTAAAACGAATAGCACGCCTACGTTTTTCTACAAATTCGTATCTTTTTGCGTTACACGCCTACGTGTTTTGGTCACCAGCCTTCGTTAAACTTCAACTGGGTAGTATAACGTTTAAATACTGAAAATGAAGTCGATCAAGTCGAAATACTGCCAAAAAAAAATTTAAATTCAACCTTTTATTTTTTTTATTTTCATTATAACTTAAGATTTTAACAAAAACGAAATATTGACAATTTTTTTTCTGGAACTACAAATAAAAAAAAAATTAAAAAAAGGGATTCTCTATTTTATTTGTTTTTGCCTCTGTTATAGCATTCAGAGTTGACAGCCTTACTAAAACCAAACATTTTTTATTAAAGTGGTCAAATACAGTATGTAAAAAATTGTTCGAGACCAAAAGCTCCAATTTATTCTGGATTGAAAGTAATTCTCCTGCCAATTATAGGTTTTGATCCAGAGAAATTTCCTTTGTTGGTCTCGAACAATTTTTTTACATACTGTATAAATTTTGAAATATTACGAAATCTCGGATACAGTAAAAACATCCTCACTAGAGATCCAGCCTATTTCAATTTGCCTGTATTGCAAGCACGATTACTTTAATTAGATCGGAACCTCAAAATTGATATAAAAAGTGAATATTTCATTAAAAAAATTATTCACGAGAATGTCTTCCAAGACGGTTTTATGACGTTCTCAAAGCTTCTAATATATTATTATGCATGCTTCATTATTTGATCACAAAAGCCGCTAAAATAAGGTTTTATGAAGGAATCCTGGTGGAAGAAATAATTCAACTTTTGGTTACATCAAAATTTAATTAACTACAGGTCGAGTTCTCATTTTTATAGGGTTTACAGCGGAAAAAAATAAGGTAATTCTACTTCTTTCCTTATTTTTGATTGGACCCTAGACTTAGTCCAGCAAAAGCCATAAGAATTTGGAAGCTCTATCAGTACATTTATTAACTAAGGATATTTGGCAAAAAATTCGACGATATTGGGCATTTTTGGCGATATGGGGATAAAAATGAAGTTTTTTTTTCAAAAATTGCAAATGCGTAGGCTTTTGAAAACCCGTCATAATTTCAAAAGTTTTTCAATCTTATAAAGAGTTTGAAATTTGTTTCAATTGAAGTAAATCACCAAAATGTATGGAATAAAGTACTCCAACCAACGCAAATAAACAAAAATTTAAGAAAGTAGATTTATTAAATTCAACCTCTGAATAATGACGTCATTCATGACGCACCGAAAACAATTTGTAATGAAAACCTCAAAAACCCACGCTATTCGGCGATATCGGCACATTCGGCGATATGGGCACAGGAAATAATTCAGCTTGAAATTGTGAAATTGCGTTAGTTTTTTTCGGCAATATGTATTCTATATTTCAGAGTAAAAAACAGGGATCACAAGAATTAAGTTTTGTTTTTTTTTGGTAGTCAATTTATCTCATTTAGTTTTTTTCGTTCAAGTTTTTTTACCAAGATTTAAGAAGAAAAGATAAGGTTATTCATTTAATTAAGAGTTTTTTTTGGACATGAAGAATAATGGGTACGTACTGTTAATACAAAAAAATATAAAAGAAAACAGAAAATTACAAAAAGAAAATTTAATCTTATGAACTTATTCTATGAAGATTATATGATATAATTTATATCCAAATATTCACACAACGAAAATTAAGAAAATTTCAATGTTCCTATATGGCTTGACCTATTTCTCAATATTTCCTTTATATAACTGTGCAAATTATTTATATATTTATATACCCGTACCCATATTATATAGAAAATTTTAAAATTAATATTAAAATAATTTTAAAATTATATCTTACACTGTCCAAACTAAGTCTTTATGAGCAATAAAATTAACTACATATCCATTTATGTTAGTCCCACAAAAAAAAATTTATCAAACTTTTCGCAACCATTTCGCGAACATTTTCGAACAATTTATGAAAATTGANTTTTTTTTCAGTTTTTTCAGGTTATCTACTGTACCAGATGACAAAAAATTTTTTCGCTTTGCCATACGCTAGATTCACTAAATCTCTAGTCACAACGATAATAATTAGTAATTTGGGCTTGCAGGTTAGCCTGGAGAGCAGTTATAACATGCCCTAGAATTTGCACTTCAACGCCACCTGGTGAGCAAACCAGTGATCGAAAAAGTCTAAGACCAAGCTCATTCTTATTTTTCTGGCCGAATTAGTGGGGAGAAAATTTTTAAGGAAAATCTATTTGCGTACATAACCCCCTTAACTGTAGTTTATTCTTTGTTTTTAAAAGTTTTTACCTAAAGTTGCAAAAATTCACTGAGAAAATTTTCTTCAAACTGATTTTGGTTGGTTAAAGTGAAGCTTCTAAATAGGAACGTTTCGCTAGTTTTCGGGATTTTTTTTGTTAGACTTTTATAAATTTTTGGTCTCCATGCCTTTTAGACGCGTAATGAAAAGTGTCCCGTCATGATGTGGCGCGTCACGAGACTCATGTGTGTGTTTGAATTTATTATTTCATTTATAAAACGCAAAATGACGAAATTGCATTTACAACATTTTCAAACGTTTTTTCATAGAACGCCCTGAATTATAATACCGGTAGTTTCTGAAATATAAAAAAAATCTAGATATGGCGCTGAAATTTATTTTCAATATCTTCTTATAACACTTTTGTGCATATTCCGGCTCTTATTAGCAAACGTAGTGTGCTTTTAAGTTGAAGGGCCGGGATATGCACAAAAGTGTGATAAGGAGATATAATTCATGACTTTTATAATTAATTGAAACGAACGCTTTAAAATTTTCGGCTGTAATTTATCCTATGTATTTTTAAAGTTTCGGCAAAAAGTGCTCAAAGTGCAGAAACATGACTTTTTGTCCAGATTAGACGTTGGTTGGTAAAAGTCAGGTTTCGAAAAAGAAATGTTTTTTGCGTTCGCCATTTTGCATGGCCATTTTTTGGTTTAAACTTTCTTTAAATTTTTGTCCCCCCTGCTTTTTTAGATGCGTGATGAAAAGAGCTCCGTGTGAAGTGTTGAACAAATAATTTAGGATTTGGAAAATTGTATTAAGGAGGTTCCCTACACTAATGAAATAAATGTCGGATCCACGTCTGCTGCTAAATTAAATAAAATTTAAATCTTTTTTTCACATTGAACATTTGTCGGAACAATAATCTGAAAAGCTGTTGAAACATCCGAAAGATTAAATTTCTTCAAATAGTCAAAAGTTATAAAAAAATTTACATTTTTCTTCATCATTTTCAGTACCAAATTTGCAGTGTCTATCAAAAAAAAGTTAAAAACGTTGGCTAACTTAATTAAAATTTGTTCACAGATTAATTTGATATCCCCCACACTTTTGTTAATATCCCGGCCGGCCCTACTACTTAAAAACACACTACGTTTNAGGGGATATGTTATAGGAAATCGTGAATAAAAATGATCAATGAAAAAAAAATCACCAGGAAAGTGTTCAAAAGCGCAAAACCATTTTCGAAAAAGCCTATTTTTTGGCTTGAAATTTTCAAAATAAATTCACGAATAATTTCAAGCCAAAGAATAATCTTACATTTTTAAAAAAATGCTGATTTTTTGGAAAACGATGCATAATTTTCGGCCAAAAATTGTTCGAAGTTATATTAGCCACAAAATCTAAAAGTGCTCCGAAAATCGGAGCCGGTCGAAGTTTAATATTATAATATTAATATACTGAAAATTAAAAACACTGCAATATTTTTTCTCGAAGAAGGTGCCTCTCAGTAGGAAATAGGGTTACATTTTAGCTTTTGGAAATGACTTATTCCATTGAGTGTTTAAATGGCTGAAATTGACCTCAATATTTAGAAATTCGACAAAAAACCGATCATTTTTCCTATTTTCTTCAAAAACTTTTGGATTATAAATTGTTTTATTATAAGTTTGTGATTCACACCGATTCAGACCAATTTTTTTGCTGGTTCCCCTCAAAAAAATCCTTTTTCCCAAACAAATGTTCAACATTGAGCCGGACCGTTATCGTTTTTAATAAGTTAAAATCCTTGACAAGCTACATCCTGCAGTTTGATAAAAACAAAATTCTTCAGCTTACGGCAAAATTAGCATAAGTCTGATTATAGATTATTGAACTGTACTTCAAATCTTTGAATAAAACTTTAAAATTATCGAAAAAAAAATAATTCCTTTTATAATTGCTTCTGCAAAATTAAATTTGAATCTTTTAAGTTGCAATTTTCACATCGAAAATTTGGCGTAACAATGACCATAAAATTTGTTGAAAAATCCGAAGTTTAATAGAACTAGAAAGGTTCTTTTAACATGTTTATTTTCGATTTTTAAATTTCCAGAAATATTGCTTATTTTTTTAATTGGCTAAAATTATAAACTTGAAATTAAGGATAATTATAAAAGAGGAAAAAAATCTTTTTTTGAAGAACTTATCAAAGATTAAAAAGCATTTCGAAAACTTCAAAATTTTTCGAAAAAATGGCGGCTTCTCATTGGCTCAGAATCGTCTTTATTTTGAATCTGTTTTTAGTAATCCACCTTATTATAAGGAAATTCTTATGCTCAAAATTTCTGAGCATGATAAATTAATTTTGAATATTTTGTTATGAGGGTGGCCGAAGAATTTTCAAATAAAAATAAAAATTTCAAATGTTTGCAAATACAAACACAAATTTCACAGCATAATTTTGTTATAATTAACTCTTTGTGAGGCTTGTAAAGGGATGCATCTCCGACCGGATTTTCTATCCCCATCCCTTTTTTTGCCTATCTTTTGCTTAAAACCTACGCAAAAAAGGGATGAAAACCCCCATCTCTTTTACAAGCCTGCTTCATGGTGCTTAAAAACGGATCATTGTAATAAGGTTGACCAACCCCTGAATTCGAAATAATATTTTCTTCATAATGCTGCTGCAGATTTTTTAATTTTTCCTGAGGCAGTTTTTTTAGGCCATCCTACCCTAGTCATGACGATTACGGGAAAACCATAGGGGATATCTAGAAATGGTTTTTGCATTCAACTGCCGAACTAAAAAATCTCAATGGAGAAATTTTATTAAGATGATTTGACATCTGGTTCACCGGTTATAAACCGGAATGTAATTTTTTCGTGGGTTCGAATCTCGATGGGCGCAATTTTTTTTCTTTAAATCAGTCGGAAAGTTAAATTTTTATGTTTGTTCATTCTTATATCACGATTGTTACACATTTACAGCTTGAAAATATTTTTGATTAATTCCTGGAAGAAAAAAACGAGTTTCGATTTTTTTTCTCAAATTTTATACTGAAATATTGAACCGGTAGTTTGATTAAAAAGAAAAATTTCTCCATTGAGTTTTTAGTTGGCAGTTGAATGCAAATAACGTTTCGATATCGTCTATGGTTTTCCCGTAATCGTCATGAGAAGGGGTGGGCCCACCTAAAAAAATACCTTAGCAAAATTTTTATTCTAGATTATCAATGTTGGTGCATTTATCTTTATTTGAATGAGTTTTATCGAATCATAAAAGGGAGTAAAGAGAGTAAAGTTTCGAATCGTATTCATTTGGTTCAAAATCATTTATAGAATCCAACATGTCCGATCCTGTCCACATTGGGCCAAGTCCGGCATTTCCTCGCTTCTTAAAGTCTCGAAAGCCTCGTTCAAACTTCCGATTGAAGCTAATTTGGGATTTTTACTCTCATTTTGCCGAAATTGTTATTATGGAATCGTCAGAAAATCGAAACTTTTTTTCAGGTTCGCTATAAATTGCCCTTGATATTATGAATATATCTCCGACTTTCTTATTTGATCACAAGGTAGCTAATCAATTTAACAGACTTTGGCTCTATAGCGCCAAAGTGTGGCAGCGCGCAAAGCGTTTTTAAATCGGACAATTTTATGAAATTGATGTTTCAAAGCAGTGTTTTGAAACGGGATCGGGAATCCCGATTCGGGATCCTAAGTCGAAATCCCAATTCAGAATCACTATCTTAGATAAGAACGGGATCGGGATCAAAACTCATCCCGTTTTAGAAAAGTGCTTTACAATAAAAACAAAGCCTGGCTCGAAATCTGGAAAAGCCATTTTTTTAAAATTGGTCTTTTGAAAAATCTGATAGTTTCAAAGTCGATCTGATCTTGTTATCAAAGTTTTCTCATAAACGCTTTCGATCCAATTTGATGATAAAAAATCATGGGATCGGACTCTATAGGACCAAATCTTATTTTTATTTTTGCTTGAACACCTTGTGGTCAGATATCTTAATTTTGTGTTTTTGGTTCATTACTGACTTATTTTTTGGCACGTGATGATGCGCGAATTCAAGAGTTACAAATCCTCATCTTACAATTGAAGTGGTTACTTGGATGAGAAAAAAGCAAAGAAAAAAGGAAATTTTTGATTTCATTTTGTAAATTGAAAAAATAGTTTATAAAATGGTAAATAAATCGTGTCATTTATATACGGTCAGATCAGATTAATAATTAACTAGAAGCAAAGACCGACTAAGTTTAGATCATCATTTATCAAAATATGTATGCTTTAATTCCCCCTTATAAGATAAGGAGTAAAAATATTTAACTAAATCAGACTTCCTTAATAAACTCCTTAATAACTCTCAGTAGTATAAAGCACTTGTAGAAAAGGTTGGTGGCATCTTTGATCTTTTGTCATTTATTAAACCTGAAATGTACTGAAAAACACTAGTAGACACTTGAACTTTTGCACTTTTATTTTTATTAGAAATAAGAATTGAAGTTACTATCGTACGGATTATTTTCGGGTTTTTCATAACCGATATACTCAAAGTCAAAATTGAAAGTATAATGGGCTTGATCTGTTTATGTACTGGATCTCCACCCCGAATGCAGACGGGAGGCCCGATTGAACCATTGCTGAATTTGGCTGGAATAATGCTTTCAAATAATGCAGGGAAATAGACGTTCACTTCGGCCAATCATTTGCACGCATTTATCATTATTTGAATTTACACTAATTTTCATTCAGATCTGACATAAAAAATTATCTTGAGAAATTCATCTTCAAAAAAGCCTCGTTCACGGTATGTGGAATCAAAAAAGATAGTCTATGGTACAGAAGGAGGCACCATATCACCGAAAGTTTTTTTCCAAAAACAATCGGCGATATTGGCACTTTCGCCGATATGAGAACAGAAATAATTGTTTGGTATAAAAAAAAAACGCGTGGTCGGTTCATATGACGTCATTATTTGATAGGTTTTAAATTTTATACGGAATTAAACAATTACTTTAAATTAAGTGGAATACCAAAATTGGTAGAATTACGTACTCCACCCAAACAAATGCAAATTTTAAAAAGTTGATTTGGGAAATTTAATTTTGAAATATGACGTCATTCATAACGCACTCTTAATTATCTGTTATTAAAACCTCAAACGTCAAAGCAATTTCGGGGATATTGGCTCTTTCGGCGATATTGGCAATGACAGGAATTTCGTCAAAATCGTGAAATTGCGAAGGTATTTTGGCGATATTGGGAAATTCAGCTATATTGCCAAATAGGGCGATATTGGGCTAACGAGTAAGGCCAACTCTGTAATAAATTATGTTCTCCACAAATAGATTATCATCTGATCATGAGACGAACCGATTTTCGCACCTAGTTTATTCCGATTTATCATAATTTATAATTCAAATCTAGGGTTCGGATCCGGGAAATTTATAACCGAAAAATTCATCTCTGATTATTTATCGTTGCTGCCAAATTGATCTTAAATAAATTTATTTACAAAATTGAATCGCTCGGATCGGATTAATACTTAATTTGAAACAAAGTCGGAGTAAGTTCAGATTATCAGTCGGAATTTTTTTGTCAAATATGTATGCATTTATTGGCTATAATACATCATTTAACGAAATAAATGTGATACATTATTGAGAATGGACCAGCGGCGTCAGAAATGGACAGTGGCGATCTTTTTCTTATCACGGAAATCGGGGAAAACAAGGATCGGTATTCAAAACCAACGAAACGTTTCGAATGATGAATCATCATTGATGATCCTCACAAATTTCTGTTGGTGCGCCATGAATGACGTAATTTTTTGAAGGTTGGATTTCCTAAATCCACTTCTTGAATTTGTGTGTATTTGCGTTGGATGGAGTACTTAATTTTTCGCATTTTGGTGATTTTATTCATTTGAAACTCATGTTAAACTCCTTATAAAATTGAAAATTTTTCAAATTTATGACGTCATTTCGTACGCCAACACGTGCGCTTATAGGACGTCCCAAAAAAATAATTTATACATGAGTGAAACTAAAATTATAAAGAAAACCCGGATTTGCCAATCAGTTGGTTTGAAGTGACTGTACGAGTTAAACCCAATTTCCCGCTTAGTATTCGAAACCATTATAGAAGAACAGTAATTGCTGTATTTGAAGAAAAATCTCTTCAATAACACAAAAAGTTTTCTCATTTTTGATGCTGGTTTCTAGTCGAAACGTTTAAACATTGTTTATGTCACTCAAAATTTGTATGTTATGCTCAAAGTTGATAGCTACATTAATAGTTGTGGAAAAATAGAGATGCGAAGTTACGTGAATATCCGCAGAATATTACAGTAAGCTTAAAGTATACACATCTCACCTATTATCGTCTTGACTATCTCCTGGTGTGAATGGTGGCGCTGTGGAGCTGTGATAACAAAATAAAAAAAATTGGGTTGGATATTTAGCGGCGCACGACTCTCTGGCTCTATAGCGCACTCTCAAAATAACGCCAAGAAATTGAAACCATGCTATAAAATCAAATCTCGGCTAGAGATCCATCATCACTCTCGATTTAGTCTGATAAAGTCCTTTTACTACAACTTTTTGCCCTACTTTCAACAGGTAAAGAAAATGCAGCGCCGGAAGAAAAAAGAGATTCACTATTTCTTAGTTTAAAACAAAATAATGACTCAAAAAATTTATGACAAAGTTTTTTGAATTCAAATACGAAAAAGTTTATGAAGAGATAACACTTTGAAATTTAATTTTCTACCACTCAAATTTTCAAGTGCATAGGATTTTGTTATCGAGAGCCGATTTTTCTCTGTATGCTGCTTAAAATTTCGTCGGACTTTTTGAAAACTTTTTTCTTGTTGAAATTCATTCGAAGTTTGATAGACTGAATCAGTTTGACGGATAGTTCGAAAATAATCAATAAAAATTGAGATAAAAATTTAAAATTGAAAAAAAAGACCTTAGAATATTCTAAATAAAAATTCAAAAATTAAAACGCATTTATGAAATTTCAAGATAAATTTGAGATAAATATTTAAAATACCAAATTTTCGAAAAAAACGTGAACTTTAACTAGATTTAAATTTTTTGTAGTTTTGAAACTGTAAAATTTATGTTTTCACAAACACCTGAAGATGCGAATAGCGAGACATTGTAAATGAAATAAATTATTAACCAATTTTCCAAAAAACTTCAAAGTTATTGACATTGAATTCAAAATTTGTAAGATAAATTACAACTTTTTTATTATGAAATTTCCGAAGTAAAATAATTTCACAATTTTTTAAATACAAAAATTTCAAAATCACTTATTTACTTTTTGAGATTAAAGAATTAAAAAAAGGGAAATTATAACCACAAATTTCAGTTCAAAAAAATCTAACAAAAAAATGTTTGTCATGAAAAACACTATTTTGTCTCTTGCTATTTCCACTACTGTAAAGGCTGCTGAGTCCTCTCAACAAGCTACTGGGGACGGTATCCAGCGGCGTTATAACGATTTGAAAGGAATTGCTCAATTTTACATGCCCGATTTTGATGAACGAAAGGTAAATTTTATGAAATTTTTTTAATTTTGGGTTTTAACAGCATGACATGCTGAGCATGTCACACTTTTGGTTGCAATCTTAGTTTTTGCTCGAAACTGATTGAGATCGTTTATTGGTTAATGCATTAATGAATATATAGTTGAATTCAAATTTAACACCTACGTGTTCGTGAATCCAAACGTTTTGATTGCCGGAGGTGAGAAAAACCAAAAACTAAGATCGCAACAAAAATGTGATATGCTGTAGATGTCTCAAATTAATACACGATAAAATTCTTAAAAGGTACCGCGTGAGTATCAAGTGGTGTCGAGACTAAAGATGGTACAAAACAATGCTATTTTACCCCAAGTCTCGACAAATCACTTTTTGCCTTGACTTTATTCAAAACACACGCTATATACGGTATATATAATCTACCTGATGTTTTGAGTTTTTTGGTCACAATAAACATTTTCAAGCCACGTCGAACGGTCTAGCCTATTTCAAACGATAATTTACCAAAAATCGAAAAAAAATTGAACAGTTACCGTGAAAAATCCAAATTCGAAAAATCGGCTCTACAGTTGTACGTCGGTTGAAAAGTTATATTATGGCCAATCAATTCTCTAATGATCAAATCTTACAGTGCCGATCTCACCGATCAATTGTACCACGTGATACCCAAGTAGCGTCGAGACTAAAGGTAACTTGAGGACAGTTTCAAACCTATTTAATATAAGCGTGGTTTTCAGAACACTTTAAGTCTCGACACCACTTGAAACGGGTTAACAGTAAAAGACCAAAATAGTAGAAGGCCAAAAAATCGAAAAATTCTATTTTTAAAATGCTGATATTCTTGATCGCAATCAAATTTTTCGTTGCTTACGATATTTTTCAAATGGAAAAACAAATTTCAGAATGACTTATTTTGAAATTGGCCCTTTTTCAAGAAAAATATTCGTTTTGTAGATTTTCTTGACAAATTTTCATAAAAAACCTTATGGAATTTACTTTTGTATCTTAATTTTTGTCGAATTTACGTCAATATCATATTTTTTGAGAAATTTTTTAGTGCGAGAAAGATATAAATTATCGATTATTTGACCTGTTACTATCACGCGTAGGCATTTTACTTACCAGCCCAATTTCTTCCAGTTATCACAATTTTTCTCAAAATAGTACTGGGCTTACGGTTGCAACTGTCTTATCCTCGGAGATCGACCAATGAGCGACCCTGGATTCGGAAAGCCAGTTGATGCTTTGGATAATGTCTGCAAAGCGTACAAAGATTGCCAAACTTGCGTAAGAATGCGACACGGCGACGATTGCGTAGGCGAACTTGTTAAATATCGATGGACAAAACCAAAAAACAACGGTTCAGATATCAGATGCATGGACAAAGCAGACACCTGTAAAAGAGCACTTTGCGAATGCGACAAACAATTTGGACAAGATGTAAATTTTTAGATTTTCAACTTATGACTATTTTAACCAATCAAAAATGATTTAGATTTTCCGCACTTTTAGGCATATTTAGCCATAAATTTAAACATGAATAGTAAAGTCTCACGCTAATGTTTTTAAATACGTTTTCAATAGAAAACTCGAGATATTTGACCATCAAAAAAGACAAATCAACAAAAATTGCAAATTTCAAAAAAATTCAATTGCTTGGTAATAAAGCTAAATTTAGCTTAAAAATTTTGATTTCCAGCTAATTAAAATCTTTCAAATTTTTTTTTTACTAATGAAAGTCGAGGAAATTTCATAAAAATTAATGGTTATTAAACAACTTAGGTTTTACAGCTGAAGATCTACTTTTACTCGTCAAAATACCAGTTT
>SCLH01000545.1:212436-229908 GCA_004367855.1 Oikopleura vanhoeffeni | reverse complement strand
TTTTTCTTCCCAAAAGTACGCGTATAGTTAGAAAGTACGCGTATAGTTAGAATTACGCGTATAGTTAGGGTTTTTTGGCGACAAACTTTCTAACTATACGCCGCACCCTGCTGTAGACGTTTCGCTTTATTGCATCATCATATTTAAATCTATAAATTTTCTAAGAAATTTGTAAGTTTTCCCATATTTTAATTTGTCAACTTTAAGCGAGCTCGAAATAGGAAAATTATCCAAGTTCTATTTAAGAGATTTTTTGACAATCAAGACACTTTTAAGATTTTCCTCGAAAATTTTAACTCCGAGGCGTTAAATTTTTACAAATCGTAGCAACTCTGGGATAAAATTGAGGCATAAATCGCAGAAACAAAGCCTACAAAGTTGTTCCACCTAACCTTTGCCTTTCATTCATTGTATGTTAAATCCGGATTGTATAAATGTTGTAGAAATCGATCTCTTTATTCCGAGAGTCCATAAATCAACTTTTTTTGGCTTTGTGCAATTTGACGACCCCATTAACATCAATTTGACACAATTTAATCAAAATATAGCAAAAAAAATGTACACTAAAAATGTACATCAATTGCCTCGTTTTGGCGCCAATGATTTCTGAATTTTAAATTTTCGGTACATTTTTCGGGAAAGCTTTCTAATTAAAAATCATGACCAAATAAAGAATTTTTATATTAAATTTGACCCTTTCCTTTTGCGTTCGCGAAAGTTTAACTTTTATAAGGGTGCTTAAAAAATTTTCGAATATCCATAAAGATTACACAGAAGTTTCGGCATTTTAAATTATTTATTTTAGAAAATGTAAAAAATTGGCATTACGCAAAAACGACCTTTTGAAAACTTTTGGCACCCTATCCTTGATTTTATATTCATAATGATAACTGCAACTATAAGTGTAGCAAAGAATGCCCAGAACACGACCACACAATAATGTAATTTCTTCTCACGCCTTCTTCTTTCTAGAAACGGCGTCCTTTCTGAAAATAACGGTTCAAGAAATAATCCATAAGTTTTATTTCGAGTCTAAAATAGGTATCAAAAATATCCCGAGAATGCAAATATGATATTAATTTTTTGAAAAATTCCGAAAAAAAAAATTTGGAAATTGCCGACAATTTTTCAGATTTTTTTCTGAAAAATTTTCAAAATACCAGAATTTCTGATCACCGGAATGAACCGAATATGGATACTCATATTAAAGAAAACAAATTTTAAGAATAATGGTAAAATAATAAAATTAAAAAAAACTAAGCTTTTAAAAAGCTTAACCTTAAAAATTGCTAAAGCTTAATCAAAAATAAGCACATNTTTTCACTCGACTTCCGGTTAAACCGGAAGTCATCATATATCAAAAATACGACCAGATTTTTTTTGACGAAATTTAACCCTCAAATATACTTTTTTTGCATTATATAATTAATTAAACGCAATTTTCACTCGACTTCCGGTTAAACCGGAAGTCATCATATATCAAAAATACGACCAGATTTTTTTTGACGAAATTTAACCCTCAAATATACTTTTTTTGCATTATATAATTAATTAAACGCAATTTTCACTCGACTTCCGGTTAAACCGGAAGTCATCATTCATCGAAAATACCGCCAAATTTTTTTGGACTAAATTTTACCCTTAAATATACAGTGAAACTTCTGAAGAGTGTTTATATTTATGATTATGCAAAAAGGGGATAGGGATAGAAAAGGGATAAAAAGGGGGATAGGGATAGAACGGGATAGGGACGGAAAAAGGGATAGAAACGGGATATAAAGGGGGAAGGGGATAAAACGGGATAAAAGGGGGATGGGACTTTCCATCCCTATCCCTCTGTGGCTCTGAATTTTCCATCCCTATCCCATCCCTATCCCCCTCGGTTTATCCCTTCTATCCTTATCCCTTTTGGAAGCCTGCTCTAGACTGTCACCTCTGGAAGCCAAAACAGAGGCTAAAATAGGTATCAAAAATCCGAGTATGCAAATGATATTAATTTTTTGTAAAAAATTCGAAAAAAAAATTTTGGAAAATTTCCAAAAATTTTTCGAGATTTTTTTTGAAAATTTTCAAAATACAGAATTTTGAGATCACCGGAAATAACCCAATATGGATATCATATGAAATAAAACAAAATTTTAAGAATAATGGGTAAAAAATTAAATTAAAAAAACTAAGCTTTTAATGAAAAATAAGCAATTTTCTTTATGTGTCATTAAATCGGCTCTAGAACCGTCAATTTTCGGCAAAAACTGTCGCGCTAGAGTTTCATGGATCAAAAGACTTAGTTGCATTTGTATATTAAAAATAAGCCAATTGATATATATTTCGTTTTCGGCTGATGCTTTAAAATGAAAAAAAACATTGGAATTTGGATATTTGTTGGAAATTTTCACCTTTAATACCTTAAGTTATTAATGGCTCACTTTTCAAAAAAATCTAGTGTTACACAGGAGGGCGATATCGATGACCCTATCTCATCCTATATCTCTTTAACGACTTTTTGTTAATCTAGGATTTGCGGGCTGAGGGAGCCAATCCTGACATTCCTAAGACTCCTCTTAGCCACTCATGGGACCATTTTTCAGCCCTCACATCCAAGATTAACAAAAAGTCGTTAAAAGGATATCCTTTTCCCAACCAGAGTGAATCGTCAAAATGAGAGTGATCTTTATAGCGCGTGTTCAAGTCCCACAATTGTTGTCTTGGATATGATAATAGGCAAGGATGCTTGAGATTTGGAGCGCCAGAGTTGATTTGTTTGTTATATCATCGAATCAAACTTGGTTGAAAAAGGAATTTCGGTGAATTTTTCAATATTGTCAAAAAAACCTGCGCAATTTAAAGATTTTTGAGCTAAATTTCTGCCAGTGCCAACATCGCCGAAATTGCGTAAGCGTTTGAGGTTTTTCTAACCAATTATTCGTGATTGCCGTCATATTTCAAGATAAAATTTCATGCAATGAGTCATGCTGTTTTTGAGAAAAATTCATGGTGGTTTTGCTTTTTAAAGAAAATTCAGAATCTGTATTTTAGAGACATTTTTGTATCTATATTTTGTATACATATAAATGTAGTAATATTTCAAGATCAACTAATCTAGATGAAATTTTGATTTCGACTGAGGCGCTCCTGAGCTCGATTTATAAAATACGTAGGCTAAAACCCCCTTTTTTTCGAAAAAACATTTTTTTCAAATTATTTTTTTCCAAGATAAAAAAATTGAGGATGAAGAATTTTTGGTCTTATCAATATTTGGGAGCCTCAGAGTTAAAATGATTCTTTCATAATGTAAGCCTGAATATCGACGACCACTTTCTAAAAGAGTGATTACCTGTGATTGTATTGAATATTTCTTCATCCTCAAAATCAACTTTCGAGCCACTAGAAACCATTTAAATTATATTAATGAAATTATTTAATTCTTAAAACTGGCCTCAGGCGGTTATCAACAAAATATATGAAAAAGTCTCCTATCTAGAATAAGTAGGAACAATTCCGTGAAAATTTTGCCCAAAATGAAGTTGCTCCATCAATTAAACAATTTTGAGGCAAAATTTCTCAAAATGGGCTACGGAATTGTTCCTAAGAATAAGTTAGAAATAAAGTTCATAGAAGGGGTTAACTTAGTTTTTTTTGTTTTAGAAGTAGCTCAATTTTATGAGAATCGGCTTTCCAAAAAAGACAATAACAATTTTGCACATTTTATTTCCTCAGCGCATATTGGCTCCAAATAAGCTTTTTTGTATAATCCAATTACACAATTGATGATGTTTTTTTTGAAAAAATAGAGGAAAAAACAATCTTTACAGTCGGTGAAGGCAACGAGAAACACACGAGCTTTTTCTAAATGTTGCCCATTGCCGTCACCAGTCCAATTTTTTTAATTTGAATACAGTAAAAATTAATTGAAGTACAATACTAATAATGTATGTGTCTGGAACTAAATATGAAGTTTCGAAATTTCAGCCAATTGGTTACCCTTTGTGAACATAGGGCCCGCCCACAAAAGTTGTTCGCATCTCGACAGGTATAACATTAGTATTGTATAAATATTTACACGAAAACTAAAACACAGTATTTTGATTTTTGGTTCTAGATTATAGAATTACAACTTAAAATTTCACAAAAATTTATTGATTTATGTACAAACGTGTATAAAATTACAAAAACAAAGAATTATTCGCAAATAGCCATGACTTTAAAATGTTCTAGAAAAAAGTTATAAAATTGGCCATTTTTACAAATACCGTCTCAGCCAGACTCAAGATTGGCATCACCTACAAACTCGTCGAATACTATTAAACAATTATCAAAAACCATCGTGGTTGACCAGTTACTTCCGTTAAAAAGTGTTCGCAAAAATTTTTTTTTAGAATTTTTATCAAAATTTTCTAGTGTATTGCCCATTGTCCTCATAGCCTATAGGTCTGGAAAAATCAAATCTGCTGGAAAGTGTTGCCTATTGCCCTCACCCACCGTCTTCCTGAGATTGTAAGTAAATATTTAACTCTCACCTGGGCAAGCAAAAAACAGGAATTCAAGTATGCTTTAATCTCTTCAGAAGTACATAAAATGACACAGTGCATTTTATTATAAATGGTATTTTTCGGTCCTTGTGTTTTAGAACACAGCGGCACAGGTTAAAGGTTGATGTACCTGAAATTATTTTGTTAAAAAATTTCAATCTGATTAAATCGGAATAAAATTGTTTAGAATTCAATTCTGTAGCCTCAATTCACTCACTGCTGCAGGTACTGTACAGTACTGTGCCCGATGTGTAAAATCAGAAAACTCATCACGTCAATCGAGTTCGGTCTGACCAATCGAATTTTCATTCCGATTTCCAAGACACGTCTTGCGCAATATTTTTCATCATAAACCCTTCAAGCTTGGTCGCTACTTCGGAGACTTTATTTCAATTTAAAGGTTTTTTGACATGTTTCGCTATTTTTAAATCGATATTGAAAGAAAATAAGAAAAAAATCATAAGACCAATCTCATAGGAGAATTCAAAATGATTTCATACGGTAGGAAAATAAATAGTAACGTCCCCTGAATGTTTATCGCGGAGAAGAGGTGTCATTACAGCGTAGGCGGATGAGGTTAAAACTAGCTTTGTAGGTTGGGAAAACGAGTAGGAACCAAGCTCTCCCTTTGAGGAACGTTAGGTAAAATATTTATTTATTCTTCCATCTTGGCATTATTAAATCATGATAATAATAATAACATGATATTATGTTATGAAAATGGCAAATTTTGACTGAGGTCGCTTTTTTTTAGGTACGAGTCGTACCGTAGCGACAAACTGTTTTTTGCATCTGAATTTTAACTGAATTTGTAGTGGTAGAAATTTTTCTTTTTTTCCGGTGATTACCGGTAATTTGGAATTAAGACCGTAAATTGTCGGTTGGCAGAGATTATACGGGGAAAATGTTTTCAAAATGTTTTTTAAAGTAAGTTCAAAGTTTTTTTAATTAGGGTTAAAGGGTTAGGGTTTTAGGGTAATGAATACTGCAAAATTAATTCAAAAGATACCAACAAATTCCCATTCTTGTACCTGAGATTTGAAAAAACAATTATGGTCTCTGAAAAGTATTTATGTTCAAAAACTCTATGGAGATTTTGGCTCTCGAAAAAACATAACGTTTAGTTAATTAACAATTTTTTACCTGCTGCTTAAAAATGAGAAACCGTTTTAGATATTGCTAATGTTTGAGCTTTAAATTCTTCTAAAAATTTATCGCAAAAAACAGAAGAATCTCATGATTAAACACATGCAATTTGAAAAACGGTTATTCATTTTTAAGCAGTAACTATCAACTTAAAAAAAAATTTTACTGAACGTTCCTACATAACAATAAAGACGCCAGAGTTTATATTTTTTTTTGCTACGAGATCTGATAAACTAAACATCCGAAATAATAAATTTTTATCTTGGAGTACCAAATTCAGTAGTCTAAATGTTTTGCCCGGAATTTGTTCATCGCCTCATTTGGTACAGTAAATATCCTCAAGAGAATTTTAAAATGGCTTAATTTTATTTACTACGAACTATTTTTGACTATTTGTAACAAAGCAGAGAATTCCGATTTTATAAATATATTTTCAAAAGTAATTGAGTCAAAATGCTCGATCATCAAAATTGTGACTCTCCCCTCTCCTCATTTGATATCATGGTTCTCAATTCCTGATTTGTGAATATTGGACAGAGAGTTAATTTTGCTCATTCAAATATTTAAAATGGTTAATATTATTTTCCAACTTAGGCTGTCAATTTTGAGCAAAATTTGCAAAAATTACCGTTAAATGTCTGAAAATGCGATTAAATCAATTTTTATAATTTTTTTAAGTGCAAAAATTTAAACAAGGTGGACAGTTGTTAAAACAGTGTCACGCCGAGTAATGACTAAAATTATCAATTCGCAAAACAGTTCTATTACATGCGCACGTGTGGGTTAACGAAAATTAAAAAGCGACATTGAAACCTTCCAAACTTAGTCTAGAAAAAACAATCGAAAATAAAAAATTAAATTTTTTGCCACTTCGCTTGGATAACATATGTTTTATCTCTTATATTCAGGCCCAGTGTTCTAAAACGGGATGAGTTTCCAATCTCGATCCCGCCCGGTCCCGACTCATAATTTTTTTTTCAATCCCGATCCCGAGTGTTATTATTTTTTTCAATACCGTTTTAGAATTCTATTCAGGCCTGCCGAGCAAAAAATGAGGTACCTGATAAAAAAAGGAGTTGATAGTAAAATGGATAAAAAGTAAATCATTCTGTACAATTCACGTTCGAACGTTGTTTTAGGCGCTATAAATCTGGATTTCAGGTCGAAAAAACAGAAAAGTAAAAAGTTTTCAAAAATTTCGATTTTTGACAACCCAAAACAGTGATCACACTAAAAAGTATTTACATTAGATTTTTAGCGTGAAAAACTTCGTTAGAAGGTTAATTTTTAAAATGATACAACTTTTTTTTATCAAATATCTTATTTTTTGCGTGGCTGGCCTACGCGTAGCTAGTAGCTACTAGCTACGTATATCAATTATTTTAGTTTTTTCAAAAATTTGGAGCTTTTGGTCTCGAACAATTTTTTTTCATACTGTATATCCAAAAACACCTTTTTTGAGTCTTTTGTTGAACAATCACGGAAAAAAAAGACAAAATTTCAGCTTCAATTTAATAAAACTTATTTTTGAATATTTCACAAAACAGTAAGAATTCTGTTTTCACCTCGTCAAATAATATTTGCGTATAAATTCTACATTTAACAACAACAATCCCCTTAACAATCTCCTTAAGGGTATCCCGGTCCCTAATTTGACATATTCTCGATAAAATATTAGCCAAACACTGCTTCAAGGTTATTATTCAGATTAGTCAGTTTGTAGAACTAGCCTTCAGCTTGCGTCATAAATGTGTCAAAACGTTTTTGTATGCCTACACTCCGTGACACATAAGCGAAACAAGAAGACATAACGCAAACCGAAAAATCTATCTCCTCCTAGGTTTTATAATGAAAAAAATCTTAATTTTAATACAACCTGTATAATTACTATTCAAAACTTTACAGTGGCGTTTTTGTCGATAAGTGCTATATTTTTTAAGAAATGCAAAAAACCACCGTTTTTTGGACATTACGCCTCGAAAAATCTATCTCCTCCCAGGTTAAATTTGCGAATTAGCTCAAAATTTTTCAAAAGCTAGTTCAAAACAAATAAAAACTTTACAGTGGCTTTTTTGCAATTACGACCCCAAACTCAAAATATGAATTTTTTAAGGTCACGTGGAAAAATTTCCGAAAAAAAATGTGCTTCGATTATTTCGAAAGTAGGCTCAAAAGAAAGCTGGGGAAACACTNAAGAGAAAATTGGCTTACGTCAACCTCATAGTTTGAAGTTTTAGGGGTCAAATTGACACAAACGTTATTTTTGAACGTAATTTTGAGAAAAATACTTAGAAAAAAATCGAAAAAACGCAAAATTTTCGAAAAATTTGTTGTTTTCATTTGAGTTGTTTTATGCGTTCAAAACATAATCAATTGATTTGGTGCATTTTTATAACATAATACCTGGAGTGGTTTTAATGTTGTCTATTTTCAGACAAAAATCTGCTGTTTAATAAATCTGGTGTTTTTGTTTCACTCAGAAACATTCGTTTTGATGTCATAATTTATACAAAAAACTAAAATTCAATCATTCGTTAATTTACTGACCACATAATTGACCGATTTTAAAAACACAAAATTGGTTTAACATTTTTAGCAAAGTGACCGTTCTTATTTACAAATTAAGATTTTGTCAATTAAAAATTTTTCAAAAATAAATTCGTGGAATATCTTGAATTCGTTCTAATGAAAGATTAAAGAATTTCAATATTTTCGAGGGTCAAATGACCGAAAAAAAAATATTTTTTTTCTATTCAAGCTTGAAGGTTTTTTCACAGAATTTATCAAATTTATGTTCATACTTTTCAGAACTAATCAAATGAATTTAATATCAATTATTGGTACTATAAGTTGTAAATAAAGTCTTAAATCTCATTAAAAACCCAATCAGAACAATTAGAAAAAGTTACCTTAGATCGCCGAACCCGTTAATTTTATGATATTGGATTTAACTATGTGAAATTTATTTTTTCAGTAGCTTGGCGTATTATTTCAAGTTATACCGTTTGAATAAAGGCAAAAAACGTGGAGCCAAAACTTGAATTAACCTTAAACTGAAATAGGCTTTGGTTATGAGCTAATAAAATATCAAAGATTACTCTAACTATTGATTTAGCCAATCCGACCAGTTTAACAAAGTAGCTAGAAGAGGAATTGGCAGAAAATTTATTAGGAAATTCAGACTAAAATAAGATTCACTAGTAAAAGTGTTTTCAGAAAATTCTAAAAATATCCTTTTCCAACCTAACTTAGGTTACACTGGGTGAACCCTTATCCGTACAGCTCAGCTCGGCCAAAAATCGTTCGGATAAGGGTACAACGTACGGATAAGGGTACACGTCTATATAGGCGTTTAGGCTTATAAGCGTTTTCATCTCGACCAAAAATCGGACGGATAAAGGTACATCGTACGCATAAGGGTCCGTACGGATAAGGGTACACCCAGTGTACCTAAGTGGATTTTGAAAATGAGGGTTATCTCTATAGCGCGTGTTCGAATCTCACTGATGTTGTCTAAGTGATTGTGTTATTGATTGCCTTAGTGATTACGAACCAATCAACCTTGGCGCTCCCGATATCAAGTACCCTTGATTTTTATCATATCCAAGACAGTCACTAAGAAAACATTAGAGGGATTCGAACACGTGCTATAGAGATAGCGCTCAATTTCAAGATAAACTAAGGTTCTAAATTAAGGGCCTCGGTGCATTTTGACAGATACTGATATGGGCTCTTCATGAAAAACTTTTCACTGGATTAATATATTCTTCTCAATATACCATCAAAGTTATGTTACATAATCCAAGCAACTTTTGTAACAAGCGAATTTTTGCATTGTGGCTTTTTAAAAAAAATTTGAGTTCTAATTAAACTTTTCGAATTCGACAAATTATGAGAAATTTTCGATAAAAGTTCCGGACATTATGAAAAAATGCTTTATTTTTCGTTCAAAATTTTTTTTTCAATAAATNGAATTAAAAAGAAAAAAATTCTCCGAGACGTGCTCAATTGGTAAGCCGACACATCCACCACGTAAAATTTCATAAATTAAACTCATGAAAATAAATATTTTTTTCGATGTGCTAAAATGTCGGGTTTTTCGTCTTTTTTCAAAAATTTAAATTTTCGATTTTGACGTAGAAATAATATAAAATTAAAATATATAAATTTTCGCTGGTGGGCGAGACCGTTTTTTGGAGCTTCTAATTTATAAAAAATAGAAAATAAATTTTACTGTAATTTAGACACCTTTGATAGCAAACGCGCGTTTTTTGAGTGTTTTTTCAAAAGACGATTTATAAAGTAAAAATAATCAATATGGAGAAATTCAGATTATACAAAATAAGCTGAAAAGTGACAACTTGTGTTTGAAAATGTTTTTAATTGAAAATTTTGAAGTTGCAAAAAGTTTCCCATCAAGACAAAAAAAATTGAAAAAGTGCAAATTGGTCAAAATGCACCGATGCCCTTAAGGTAGGCCCTTTTTTGTCTACGGTGAGTGATTTTTTGATATGTTCTAGAAAATCATGAATTTAAATGTTCCATGCAAAAAAATTATAAAAATACCACCAGGAAAGTGTTCAAAAACGCAAAACCGTTTTTGAAGTTGCCCATCTTTTGGCTTGGTATTATCAAAATAAATTCAAGAATAATTTCATGCCAAATAAAAGTCAATAATTTCTTGAAAAATGCTGATTTTTGGAAAACGGGACATAAGTTTTTCTGGGTTAATTTCAGCACAGAACTTAATAGTGCTTCGAAAATAAAAAAATCTGAGCTGGTCAATTTTCGCCGTTCCTACCAAAATCGAAAAACAATCAGAAAAACTGTGTCAGAAAATGCAAGGAGAGGCCAAATATCGCCGAATTTTGTTTTTGTGAAATTTGGCGATATTGGGCACTTTCGGCGATATTGAGACAAAATTAATGTATTCCGTGCAAAATAACAAACGCGTGAGTTCAAATGTAGTCATAATTTTTAAAGTTTTTCAATTTAATAAGGAGTTTCCCGATAGGTTCAAATGAAGTAAACTACCAAAATGTGTAAAACTAAGCACACCGAACGCAATAAAAAAAAATCTATATAGTTAATTTGGGTAATTTAATCTTGAAAAATGACGTCATTCATGACGCACTCAATTTAATTTGTATAAAAGCATCCAACGCCCATGCGAATTCGGCGATATTGACTTTTTCGGCGACATGGGCACTGAAAAGATTTTAGCTCAAAATAATAAAATTACGAAGGTTTTCGCAAGCAATATTGAGCCTTCCCCTGTATTTCCTGTTGAACAAAAATTATTTTTTAAGTAAATTTCAGGGATTTTGATTGACCTCAAAATGGGGCATAAACGTATTTTGTATATTATCTGAGCGATTCAGTATTGGCTTTTGTATTCAACTCGGAATGAATTTTTTGAGGCAAATTTAGAGCCATGAAAAATTCACAGACAATTCTCGGATATTTATTTTTGATTCCATTTAATTGTTTTTGGAACTTTTTTTATATTTGCTATAAATATTTTGTACTTCTTAAATTTTGGTACGATCCCTAAACAATACAGTTATTTTTAAAAAATCGGTATTTAGGATCTTGGACAGCCCATTTCACTTTTTTTCTTCTGTTCATTTGATACTATGGCTTTTGATGTGAATTTACAGGATCAATTTTGCGGTTTTCACGGTTGTTTAAATAGCACTTGATTAACCGCTATGTGTTTCTAGATGTGATTCATACCGGATGATCATTTAACCGTGTTTGTTTTTATAGAGGCACAGGGGTTAAAATTCAAAGATTTCAAATTTACTTATTTCAGTTTCTCAATAATCCATCACATCTTCTTGAAATGTAGTTGACCTGTTTAAAGAATTGTGGTTCATGTCTACAGTTTTAAAGAACTTCTGTTTTTGCTGGCAGCATTTACACTGTGCGCAACTTATTATCGGACAGTCAACTAGACATTGTTTTTTGGTTGACCTACTATTGATTACCGGATCAGAGTACATACGTCTACAAATTTTGAATGAGAGTCAGAGAACGCAGAAGTATTAGCAAACAGAAACCCTTGATTGCGGATATGCCAATCTTCATTGTCAGGTTTGAGAAAGGATCGAACCCATCAAATGCTCATATTTGCCATTTCAAAATTATTTAGGATTTGTACTCTGAGGTCCGGTAATCCATATCCTTAGGAGGAAGGTTTGTTATTTCTAGGCTTGTCGTAGTACATTGTAGTTATGAATTTGAAAGTTTTATACTTGAAATTTTTAGTTTTCACATATTTTCCAAAAGTAAAGATTTGTTCAACAAAAAATAAGTAGACTTGAGATGTGTGGAATCTAGAATGTCTGCAGAAACATTTTTCACAGAAAAGGGGCCTTTATTTTTTAAATATGGCCCATTTTGAAGGAGAGCGCGAAAAAATTTTCATCTTGTTTAATGGGGTACCGTGCACAAATGGATATGGCTTATAATTTTGGACCCCAATAATTCGACCAAAAAAATAAGTAATGTCAGATAAATTTTAACTCTAAAATGTACACTCGTCGCGCCATAAGCGTTTCATTATTTATTTTTGAGGTTATCTACTGTAGTTTTGGTGATACAAAAAAAGATCCCTGAATTAATTTTAGCCCTTATCACTCTCTACAGAATGCCGAAAAAATTGAATCGATTGAAGGTGTATTTAAGGAGGAGATGCATTTCAAAGATTTGAACTTCAGAGCCCTCTAGTGGGCGAACTTGGAATTTAAAAGTTGCGAGACCCATCTCAATCTTATTTTTTTGGTCGAATTAGTGGGGTCCAAAATTATAAGCCATATCCATTTGTGCACGGTACCCCCTTAATGTCCAAACTAAGGCGTTGTGTTTTTATAAAGTACGCTTCAGTATGTTTACGGTCAAAAAAGTTTTTGTAATTACGGGTGAGGATAGTATAATGTATGTAAGTAGTACGAATGTACTAGATCAAACAAAAAAATAACAACCTTCTTCCAAAAGGGATATGTATCAAACATGTCATAAAAAGTGTGATATGACACTTTCTGTACGACATACATAATCTAGAAAAAACTGGTGGCAACCGAAGTCTCTGTTGTGGTATTTTTGATGTCATAGTCATTTTTTCTTGATCAAACGGAGGTCCCCTTTTTTAACTTTTATCTTAATTTTTATAATTTAATCGACGTTCAAGGGTCCAAAAATTGCAAGTTTTCAAAATTTATTTAAGCACCACTGAACCAAAAACGGTTCAAGGAAAAGTCTTTTTACATTGATCACATGACGTCAAAAAAATTTTACATTTATTTTTATCTTTTATTTGCCTTCCAAAATTTTCGTCACAATTCACCGATGTGTCAATTTTAATAGTGGAAACAATAACATGATTCAAATAGTTTGAGACGGCAAAAATCAAGCGTTATTTTTACACTTTTAAACACAGATGTGAAGGATTTAACGGCACGTGACTATATCAAAAGTAAAATCAAATGAACCAAAAATGCAGGAATTTTCCAAAAAAAGTTTTTTTTGAAGGTCCGAAAAATCTACTTACGGTATGAGTTATATTATACATACCTCTAATAATTTGAATAATTTTGCCATACCGTATGACAAAGTAATTTAATAGTACGGTTTTCAACAAAATAAATAAAATTTGACAAAAAACAATATTTTAAATTTTTTTTTGAAAAAAACATGTTAACTTCTCTGTTTAACACTCCGAGGCATATTGAAAGGCTTTTGAAAGGCTAACGCTACTTTAAATCAGCCAAAAATGACGGAAAAAATGATAGCAGAAACTCCTCCTCATACTACATTTTAAAATTCAACAATGTGAATCTAAAAATATTTCTAAAATTTCGGATACTAGGTTCAAATTTTATAACAAATTGATTGAAAGGCGATTATTTGTCGCTTAAGTATTCACACACATAACGTCTGACAAAATAAATAGTTATTGGATAAAAATTTGTCGAAAATTGAAATTTACAATAATTCCTTCAGTATTTTAGGGAAAGTGTTTTATGAGTAAAATATGTGCAACAAAAATTAAGCCTTTGGACGATATTCTGGAGCAGAGGTCTATATTTGGAAGTCGCGGATAATTTCCCAATAATCTATTCGATATTAGTATGATATAAGTGATATTTTTGGAAAATAATTATATAATCTATGATTGAGAATTATGCAGATCGGTGCCTAGTCGTTTTATAACATTACTGTCGTTACTATTATTGTTTATGATACAAAATCAAATAATTTATGATGTAATGATGGAGAGAACTAAATTTCTAGCAATTAAATGATAATTTCTTGTATTTGCAAAGTTTTTTTTGAAAAGTTTAAAGTAACTATTGATTTAATTAAGTACATATAAGGGAAAATTTGAAGGTTTTAAAAGAGTTTTTGTAAACAAGCTTCAAAAGTATACAAGCCTCATAATAGGCTATTAATGCCTCGGCGGAAGTTTTTTTTATATGCTTGGGGGGGTTAAGAAAATTCATCACGGAATCTCTCGAATTATGTTTATTTTAAATCTTTACAAAGTTAAACATATTTCTCAAAAACAACGTACATGATTTTATGAAGATCGTAATCTTAACAAATTCTTATTTTATTTTTTATGTTAAATTTTGCATTTTTCATTGAACCATAAAAAAGGTCGTCATCAACCATGTTTTTTCCTGATCCTCTTAACTTTAAAGGCATTATGACTGGTGATTACATAAAGGATGAACTGATGTAATTATAATTCCAAAATATTCTAATCCGAATTGTTCAATGTCTTAAAATGTCATTTTAACTCTTCAAACCTCGAGTTTTAAAACGGTGTTTATGACGTTAAAAAGCCAAGTAGAAAAACAAAAAACTTTATGGAACATATTCGACTAGGTTGTCCGAGGTCAGTTTCAGGACAAAAAATTTAAATCCCGATAACTCGAAATGAGGCTTGAAAGTAAGAAAGTAAAAGTTGGAGGATGAAAGTGGGGAAATGACGGTTTGAGAGTGGAATTGGATTTGCACTGAAAAATTGCTCTGAAATAAGTTTATGAATAAAGAATATATTATTTTTCCGATCAAAGTGAATCTTCAAAATGAGGGTAATCTCTATAGCGCCAGTTGGAATCCCACTAACGTTGTCTTATTGATTCCGCACCAATCAACTTTTGCGCTCCCAATACCAAGCATCCTTGCTTATTATCATATCCCATCACTAAGACAACATCAGTGGGATTTGAACACGCGTTAAAGAGATGACCCTCATTTTCGAGATTCACTTTGGTTGGAAAAAGAATTTACTATCAGATTTTAAATTTTATTTCTCATTTTTTATCTTCAACTTTTCGTTTTTATTATATAAACTGGATGGAATTGAAAATCTGCGAAACGGATTAATCCAATCTAGATTATTTGAATTGGTTTCTCTTAAGTTAAGTTTAACTTATTTAAATAAATCAGCATTACGTGGATTATTTTTTGTCAAATAACAATCTAAATTAATAGCTTGATGTAGAAAAAATAAAAGCCTAAAATATGAAAGACAATTGTATTATACACGTAAGTTGCAGGATTGAAATGTAGTTGTAAAGTAAGGTAGGTCCAACAAAACTATTTTTTTTGCGTACGTTTCTGATTTACAGATCTATTAGATGATCTACAGATAGACAAAAAAAAATTTCTAAATTTCACCAGAAAAGTTTTTCAAATTAACTATTTTTTGGCTTGGAATCTTTGAAATAAATTCAAGAATACTTTCAAGCGAAATGACAGGCAAAAAATGACAGGCAGAAAATGCTGATTTTTGAAAACCGGGAGTCTGGGACATATATTTTTTTCAAAAAATTCTCTTGGTCAATTTCAATAGTGAAACTAAAAGTGCTCCGAAAATAAATAAAATTTGAGGTTGTCGATTTTTGCCGTTCCTACCGTATTATAAAGGGGCTGTAGCATAAAACTTGTACGGTCTCCAAGTCAAATATTTTAACAATTTTTTTGAATATTTTATTCATCCTCAGGTAATGACTGAGAAAATTTTTTTTGATGATCAAAAAGGTGACATTCAAAAAAGGAAGAAATGACTGAGTTTTATCTTTTAGTCAATCAGCTCGAAATTTGAAAAAATACTGTCTTAGTGATATATTAAAGGCTCAGTAAGAACATTAAATTGAAATTTTTAATTCAAACGATGTTTGGTAATCGAAATGCGTAGGTGGAATCAAATAAATAGGTCAACTAGTCGATTTCGACCTCAAGAATTTTTTGGGTGAAATTGTGCTTATGTTATGTAACGTTTTTTTAAACCACAGCTTGTGCAGAAAATTTCAAAAATGTTCTTTGGATTAGTTGAAATTATCACGTTTGGCTTTTATTAAGAAAGATTTCTGAAACAAATTGGTCATTTAGAACATCTTTTTATCAGGTATTTCAGCTAGACATATTTGTAAAATTCACTTTATAATATTTTCAGAATTATGTACATATTCTAAAAAACATGTTTTTTATTGTATTGGTCTTGAGACATCAAAAATCATTTTGTTTTCTATTTAAAATGGTAATTCTTTTTAATAGGGTATTAGCCCTGGGCTAAATATCTAAGGCCCGACTCGGGGGCCGCCCGAGTATTCACAAAGCCTTATTTCGAAGCGATAAGTAATTACTTTTTTCGAAAGTTAAATGCTTTATTTTGCAAAATGTGTTCAAATGAAAAAATATTTTTCTCACTTTTGATAATGACTTTTCGCTGAAAGGTTAACTCGTAGACTCGATTTCCGGCAAGTAGTGACCATTCACCATTAAATCGCATTTTACGACGCTTAAACATTCATGACAAGATCAGTTATAAAGTTATCGAATAACTTGAAGACAAAATGACGTTTGTGCGTTTTTTTTCGGAAAATTTTTACTGTATTACAGTACTCATTTTTTGCAAACATTTTTTGAATCACCAAATAAAACCTTTCTGATTGTAATCATAAAAAAAATCTAAGACTTTTTCTTCCATTACACCAAAGCCCAAAGATGATCACGTGACCGTATATTCAAGAAATAAGGTCGGTCAAAATAGTACTGTTTTTTTTTTAAAAATGCTTAAATCATGTTTTGAAATAAGTGAAGATTTTCTTTAGGAGTTTTTAGACTTTTTTCCAATTACACTAAAGTCCAAAAACGATCATGTGACCTTCAAATTAGGAAATAAGGTTTTGGCTCAAGTACACAAATAGTAATCAAATTACGCCGAAAAAATTTGTGGGATAATAAACATCTAATTTTAGAGTTTTGAACATAATGATAATTTCCAAAAAGGTCACGTGATCTTATTTTTCAAGAAATAAAGATTTATTTATGACATATTTTAAACCTTATTTTTGGATTTTTTCGTCACGTGATTTTATTCAGACTTTCATGTAATGAGAAAAAGTCTTAAAAACGTTTGAAGTTGACCCTGGAATTTTTTTGACGTAATTTGAGTACTTTTTCGAATTACTGTATATTGGTTCTATATATTTTTTTCTCAAAAGTACTCAAATCATGCGGAGGCCCCCTTAAAAGAATCGTTACGAATTTCTAAAACTTTAATTGCATTACAGTATGGCCTCCGGTTTAAATAGAGCATTTCCAGAAGTCAAAACGCATGAAAGATATATATTTCACAACAAAATATATTTCACAACAAATTTAAGAGATATTTTACTAGAGAATTTTGTAAAAAATATATAATTATGTTTAGACAGAGCGATAGAAAATCATTTGAAGTTTTATATGAGGTAGTGTCAAATATAAATTAAGGTTTAATTTC
>SCLH01000545.1:191306-210656 GCA_004367855.1 Oikopleura vanhoeffeni | reverse complement strand
AGCAATTTACATTCAGAACCCCCTTAATCCATCCTCCTTTGAATTTTGGGCAAAACAATGCAGTATTAAGTATTTTTCTGTACGTGTTTTTTTAGCCCGGTCGGATAAACATTTTCCACCAACGTTTATTTCACATCCATATTGGAGGTTCCCTAAATACAAAAAAGTTGTTTATTTTTTGCCAATGGTTTTTCGACAAAAATTCTTCACAAATGAGGTATGTCTGCGATCATAACTGTTTTTCTCAAAATTATTCTCGAAAAGTCAGAAATTTTTAGGACAAAATGGAGTACAGTCCGTGACTCCTTACTTGCTTTATTTGATAACAATATTTGTCGCTAAAGAGCATAAACATACTAAAAACGGAAAGTTTGCGCCATTTTTCCTGTTTTTCGGTATCACAAATTGAAATTTTTCATAATAAAAAATGTCAAAAAATATATATTCACAATCACCATAAAAAATTTGCTAGAAAACTGTTTTTAAAATAATGCTCTTGACAGGTGTTTTTTTTAAATTTTAGCGCAGTATTATTCTGATTAAAATTGAAATAGATTGGATGTGTACTTCGTCAAAAAAGAATATCAAAAGTTCAAATGTTCAGAGCTCTCTAGCGTCAAAACGACAAATATTATCACCAGCTGACAGTTTTTTTCTGCGGATAGTTCACCATTCAAATTTTCGAAATCTTGAAAATAAATTGGGCCGATTGGTTCTGAAAATTTTGTCTCCAGATATTCAAAATTCTGCTTTTTAAATAAACAAATACACTGCTGATTTTGTTTAATTTTGGACAAATAAAAGTCCGTAATTTGCCATTTTTAATTAAAAATGTGTGAAATATTTCAGTAGCTTCGCGAGGTTAGAAGGCACAGGTACCCTTATTTCTAATAAATCAATAAGTGTTAACATAAACCACATTTTTTCTACTAACGAGAACCCCCTTAAACTTGATGAAGGGTAACGGAACCCTTATTTGATTTAGATCTTGATATCACCGTGAGAATGTTTTAACTCGAATTATCTACGTTCAAATCTAAGTTAATTATATACACAATCACAATTCAATATTTTGTCACATTTTTTAGACATTTTTATTTTCTATACTCAGGTAGGAACGGCAAGAATCGACCAGCTCAGAATTTTTTTTTTATTTTCGGAGCACTTTTCGTTTCTGTGGTTACAGGTAAATTGACCTAGAAAAAATTTTTGGAAAAAAATTATGTCCCATTTTCCAAATATCAGCATTTTTCGAATAAAATTTGCTTATCATTTGGCTTGAAATTATTCTTGAATTTATTTTGAAAATTCTTAACCAATAAAAAGGCAATTTAAAAAACTGTTATTGGTTTTTTGAACACTTTCATGATTCCCTAGACCATATCATAAAATTACTTACCGCGGTATACCGTAGGCTAAAACATTTTTGTCCAGCTTACGAACCAGAAAATTTTGGACCAAAATTTTTAGAGCCAAAAAACTAGTGAAAGCCCGAAATTTCCAGATTAATACAAGAAAAATGAAGAAAGATCTATCGAGTACCTATTTTTTGCTCAGATAGCCCAGATCATTTTGGTGATAATAAAAATAAGGCTCAGAACATATTTTATCTGATTGATCGATTTTTGTGGCGAATGGTTGATGAAAGCCAAACTTTGAAACCAAATTTCGGATCGTCCTGGTCGATTTGACCATCTAAACCTTTTTTCATATCAAACTTATACTTATGTTTAGCTTGCTTTACACATTCAGTAACATATAAACGTTTTTGATTTTGTTGAAAAGCGCTTGACCGAAATGGGTACTAGTTAATCACTGCTTCTAACACGTTTCTAACCCACAATTTTAGAGAGCACGTTTTACGACACAAATTTTCATAATTTTGTTAATGTCGAAACTCTATACGCCAAATCTTTTGATGGTGGTTTCAAAGCAATTGCATGTTATTTGAGATTTATTGAAAATCATGGAAAGCATATCAACTGTATTTATTACTAAGGTGAGTGAAAAAATCAGCCGAAAATCAGTAAAAATAAGGGTGAAATTTTGCCCTTTTCACTTTATTCCCTTGATGGTCAACTTTATAAGTTCTTTATTTTTTTAAACCCTCAAAAATATGAAATTTATCTTTATACAATTGTTAGGCCAAAATCAGTATTTTTGAATTTTCAAAACATTTGAAAAACCCGACATTTAAGCAAGTCGAAAATTTTTTTATTTTATGAAATACATGAAATAAATTAAATTCGGTGGTCGAAACAGCTTGAGCTTTTGAATACAATTTGGCAACTTTCAGTTAACTGTTTTTTATAATTTTCGATTAAAGTCTCGATGGGTTTTTACTAAACATTGTTTTCGTTGCAAAAATAATGATGCAGAGTATAAAAAAAAACGCTGAAAAAAACAAGAAACTTTTAGGAAATAGTGAAAGTGAGCATTTTTTAAATTTTCAGCCGGTGATTAAGAAATTAATTGTGAAGAAAAAAATGCTGAACCTTTTGATCACAGAAAACAAATTTATAATTTTCCAATTCGCGGTTAGGAATAAATTGGCAATTTTTCTTGATTTTACTTGTAGACTCGCCAAAAATTATACAAAGTTGCTTTTTTGTGACAAAAAATGATAATCCCAAATAAAAATTAGAAATTTCAGTAAAAAAATCAAAGTATTTGTTCCATCAAATTTCAAAATGGCTTTATCATAAGGTAGGAACGGCAAATTTTTGTTCATTCTTAAACTGTAGTCTCTTAAAATATCACTTTCTGATCGAATTGTTTTAAATGTTGCCACCAATCGCGTGAAAATGACAGGCTGTTTTTCAAATTTCCTATTTTTAACCTTTTCGTAAAAAATTAAAAAAACGGCTTTTTATTTGAAGACAATTGCCAACAAGTTTTAATAAAGTTTGTGATTAGAACTTGATTAATTTTATAGGCTAGAATTTGGGAATATTTTTAAAAATTTTTAGCTGAAGAGGTTTTGCCGTTCCAACCTTACTTTATCACCACTAGAGCATGCTCAGCATGAAGAATTTTTTGAATAAATGTTATTCTACATGCTAATGGCCCATTAGTTACCTTGGCAACATCATGGGTTTGCCATTGGGGTTACCCACTGTATTTCTTGTTCTACAATAGGAATCTAAAATACAGGATATATCATTTTAAAATAATGTAATCCATTTAAGAAAGAAAAGTGGTTTCAATTCCCCTCCTTGGGGTTTGATTCCGAGATTCATTCGTGTCATTTTAACAAGACATCGGTTCAATTTGGGATCGGAACCGCCTAATCTCATTTTGTATAGTAAAAGTATTATGGTCACTCACGGTTCTTTTTGAGGTATCCCCATTTTACCAGATTTGGAGAAAATTGAGTTCAAATCATTTCATTTTTTTGAAAGTTAAATGCACTTATGTAAAAAGTGGTCGATTTTACATAATTTGATGAGACGAATTTATATTAATCTTCAGTTATCAGAAAATGTTCTTCAAAATTACTAATACTGTAGTACTTTTTTAAGGAACCACCCTTATTCAAGACAATTACGGGAAAACCATAGGCGATATCGCGAAACGGTTTTCTGCATTCAACTGTCAACTAAAAAACTCAAAGAAAAATTGTTTTTTCTCTTTTTAGACTACTGGTTCACCGGTCACCGGAAATCTATCGGAATTTTCAGTCGAAAATTTGAGGAAAAAAATCGAAATATTTTTTCTTCCTGGAAATCATAAAATATATACTAGTAGTTCAAGCAGCAAATGTGTAGACAATCGTAACATAAGAATGAACTTACATAAAAATGCAACTTTCCGGCTGATTTTAATATAAAAAATTGGGCCCACCGAGATTCGAACCTACCAAACAAATTATATTCCTGTTTATATCCGGTAAACCAGATATTCAATCAATTTAATAAAATTTCTCCATCAAGCTTTATTATTATTAGTTTTAGTCGGCAGTTAAATGCAAAAAACGATTCTCACGTAAAATTTCAATGTTCAAGCCAGGAATAGGAAAATGTTTTCACTGGGTCCAGCTTCGTTATTTGTGTAGAACAAGTGTACACAGTTGTGTATCAATATAATATTTAAAAACATTTGCAAATAATTCCGATAAAATTTGTCACTCAACATGGAGTTCATTGTAAACATAATGTTTGATTTCAAAGATTACAATTTTAGAGGGTCACAGCTGAAATTTGAGGTCAGTCATGACTCATGAAGCCAAATTATTTTGTATTTTATCATGAATAGGAAAAAATCTGAAAAACGGTATGAATGGTTAAGCAGAAACGGACCATAGTAAAATAAATCTGAAAGCATATTAAGCATTTAAGGTCTTAAGAAAGCATACATAAGGTCTCTTAAAGGTTTCTCAGGGGGTTCTTTATCATTTCAATGTATTTTGATTCAGGGAGCGCAAGAGAGCTACATTTCCAAATCGACGAATTAATCACTCTAAGGACACAACTGTTGTCAGAGTCTTTATATTCTTTCATAACTAAAACATGCCTTCAGGATGTTTTTCGCGAAATTTAAGGGTCATGTTACATATTTTTTTGATTTTATGATTTCAACCTTAACGTTCTAGACTAAAACTTCAACAGTATGTGTTTTTTTTGCTCCTTTTTTTCCAATTCGGACAAATCTGAATTCCACCGTTTCGATTGGTTAAATCTGGAAAAGATGTAGTTATTTGCCAAAATTGATCGTTCTCATCTGCGGATAGCAAGTTAGCCAAATTGGAAAAAGAGGAGTAAAAAAACACATACTGTAGTACAACATATATATGGATTACCGACCCTCAGAATAGGCCCATTCTATTGATCAGATTAAACCAATCAAATGCTCAGAATCAAATGTACTCAGAATCAAATGAAGGTCATCCATGTGGTCATTTTCAAAAAATTTAAATTGGACTTTAGTCTTTTTGGGGTTTATTTATTCTACTATAGTTACGTGTTTTCTGAAAAGAATTTAAATTTCTCTTAAATAATCAAATTTTAAACTTAAGGGTATCCCGGTCCGTAATTTGACATATTCTCGATTAAATATTAGCCAAACACGACTTGAAGGATATTAATTCAGATTAAGCCAGTTTGTAGAACTAACCTTCATCTTGCTAAAAACATGTGTCAAAATTTTTTGCATGAATACACACCCAAGACACATTAGCGAAACAGGGAGACCTAAGCCAAAATTGAAATTCTATCTCCCTCTGAAGTTATATTTTGAAAGAAACCTAAATTTTAACAATAACCTGCATAATTAGTATACAAAATTTCTGTGGAAGCGTTTTTGTCGATAAGTGCTTTAGTTTTTCTAAGATATGCGTAAGACCGTCGTTTTTTTGACATTTTCCATCGGAAATTCTATCTCCTCTGAAGTTATATTTCAAAATTCACTCAAATTTTTTGCAGAAGGAAGCTCAAAACAATAATAAAAACTTCTGTGGAAGGGCGTTTTTTTCTTATTTCGACCCCAACTCAAAATATGAATTTTTTCAAGGTCACGTGGAAAAATTTCCGAAAAAAAAATGTGCTTCGATTTTTCGAAAAGTAAGCTCAAAAAAAGCTGGAGAAACACTGAAGAGAAAGTTGGCTTACGTCAACCCCGATATTTTGAAGTTTTAGTGGTCAAAATTGGACACAAACGTTTATTTTTGAACATAATTTTAAGAAAAATACTTAGAACAAAATCGAAAAAACGCAAAATTTTCGGAAAAATTTTTGTTTTCATTTGGGTTCTTTTATGCGTTCAAAAAACATAAAACATTGATTTGGTGCATTTTTATGACATAATAACTTGCAGAAAATGTAGGAACCGGGATACCCTTAAGCTCTTTGTCTCCAGCTGTTGCCAATTTGAAATATGAAATAATGAGTTTCGGATTCCTGCTGATTTTTTTCTTGTTTCATAATTTATTCTGTGATCAATTTACAAAATGGCAAAATTTTCGTTACTTAGCACCAAAGATAAATACGGTTGGAAGTGACGTTGGGTACGCAATTTGCCGTACCGTACACTATTCTTAATTTTGAGTCACTTTTTGCTCAAAATTGTTCATCTGTTAAAAAAGTTATTTTAGTTAAAATTATTATTGCTCACCCAATTTTCAGCCAGGAATTCAAATAGATTAAAATATGGCTGACAATTATTGAAGTTCATTGTTCTAAAATTTGATTATTTCAGCTAAATGACAGCTTTTGTTGCATAGAACCCATTTCAAGAGACAAATTATAGAGAAAATTGCAAAATTTACACTTTTATACAAATTCAGCGATTATTTCGAAAAAATTATAAGTTGTAAAACGTGAGTATAACTGTTATACTATAACAGGCTACTTAACATTATCTTACGTGATTCATAGCCTGTTAGGGGGTACCCGTCGGGATTTTTGGCAACCATTTTGAATCATTTTTAGAATTGCCAAAAATTGTTTTTATACGCAACTATAGTAATTCAAATCTATTGGTGGTAATTAAAAAACCTTATCTTTCGAAGAAAGTACTTTTTTAAAAATAAGTGACCGAGATAAAAAAATATGTCAATAACAATTTTGTGATTTATACAGCCTGAGTTTTTTTGTTTACTGCGTTTTTTTTATTCAGCAAAAATACTCGATGGTGATTGGTCAATATCCGGAATACCTGTATCTGATTGGTTCACTTTTGCGGAATAAAAATAATGCAGTAAACGAGAAAACTCAGACTGTATCTTATAAATTAAGTGAGAACCTCTAATGATGGAGAACACAATGAGAGACGGTATCAAAAACCCGCCAAGTTTAAAACGATCTCTAAAATGTAACTAAACAAATACAAAAATTGAATAATAAAAAATTCAAGGCGAAGATACGTATATGCCGATCCCTGGAAAACAACAGGTTTTTTTGAAATTTTCTTGAGTTTGAAAAAAATGAAATTGTTCAGGATCAAAATGATCACACAAATCTTACAATTTTTTGATGAAATTTCATTTATTTGCAAGGATAATGACGGCAAAGAAAGTTTCTCAAATTTAGAATTTCTGGTTTGTAACCGGTTCACCGGGTGGTTGAGAGTATCCGGAAAAATAGCGACCCTTCGAATCAACAGTCGAGGTTTTGACGCTTCGAATGATACTAAGTTCAAGCTTTTATGACAGACGGTTTTACTGTAACGCAATTTTGAAAAGACCTTCATGCCGACGGATACCCCCTTAAAACAAAGAAAATACAATTTAATAAATTATCTCAATTGAAGGCTTATTTCGAGTGAAATACTGTAAGTCCTTCAAAGTTCTGGGTACGACGGAAATTAAAACATGTGGGAAATGATAAAAAATAATTTAATTTATGTTATAGTCCCAAATGTACATGTGATGTTTTACATAATAACTTCTTTAGAATTCGCCAGTATTCCAATCCCATAATGTCAAATTTAAGATGACGATATTTCCGGAACCTATGATTTTCAAGTCAAATTTGTGGCCAGATACGTATTTTTGATGTCCATAAAAGTTTTAGAGTCTGGAAATTAAACGTGCCTTATTTTTCGACTACAGACGACTTAAACGACCACGGAAATTTGAAAAAATTTTAAAACCTTTAAAATTTCGTTATTTTTAACGATGGAGCTCAGGAGCGCCTCCAGTTGAAATTAGTTGATATCAATACTGATAATCTAAAGCCTTCGAATACAATATCGGAATTATGAAAAATAAAACATAAGTGGCCGAATAAACTGAAATAAATTCATAGTACGGTACTATTAGTACCCTATTTCAATACGGAATTGCTTTGAGAAATGTGTTGACTCTAAAACCGTGTTTTAAATAATATTACTACTAGTATAAAAATATGCTTTATAAGCAGGAGACCTATTTTGGCCACCTACAGAGTAATTGGATTTGATATTTGAGGTGGCAATAACCTTGATGATAATAGCTGCTTTGTCGTCACGTACTTTACAATTACAAGAATCCAATTTTTATCACCAATAATATTTTTCAAAAAGTTCATTTTCAAAAAATAAGGATATTTAAAATATTTTTTTAGAGAAAATGGCGGATATAGATATTGGAGGAGATATTATGACGGGCATCATGCAAGCTGTATGGCCCTTTGCCTCCGAACATTTACAGGAATGATATAAAAATCGAACTGAAATTTATTCAAATATTCAGGGTAAAACATGAAAACAACATTTGAAATAACCAATTTAGGGTTACTAAGTATTTCGGGCTTCAGCGAATAAAATTTGAAATGAAACTTTTTTTCACTTCAGGGTCACTCAGTTCTTAAGGGAGTCCCCCTCGCGAAATTAAATTCTCTGAAATTTTGACCAATAGTTAATTAAGTCAAAAAAAATGACAATGGACATGTCCTCGCGGTCCAGAAACCACCAGGTGGCGCGCTAGGGATAAAAACCAGTAAAACCACTTTTCGATAAAATATTTCGGACCATTTATTATGAATATCATTTATTTTACGTAGGACTCACCGTTGATACAGTCGCAAATGATTTTTTTTTATTTGATTTTTCTCTAAAAATACAGTAGATAACGTCTAAAACCGCTTGTTTTTAAAAGTCACTCAAATCAAAATTTCTCGAAACCACTCGAAACTTTTTTTTTGTTTTCACATATATTATACAATGAAACTTGCCTTGATTTATATGTAGTGGTTTCCCGGAAATTTGGCTTAGAACAAAAGTTACAGCGCCAGAAGCGAGGGTGCCCCACGTTAATCGTGTTTTTTTTTTCACTAGCAAAAAACCTGTTAAAACTTTTGATAAAATATTTCGGAACATTAATTTATGAAAATTATTTATCTTTCGTGAGAACTACCGTTAATACAGTAACGCAAATAAATTTATTTTGTTAATTCAATATTTTTTTTAAATAACAGTAGATAACGTCTAAAAATTTGTTTTAAAGTCACTCAAATCAAAATTTTCTGAAAATCGGCCAATTTTTTTCTGTTTTCACATTTATTTACAATAAAACTCTTGCCTTTATTTAATTCGGATATTTTTTATAGTATTTTCTACTATAAAAGAAACCTTCTGCTGCCTTATTTGCTTACCCTAAAATATTCGTTTCAAGCTTGAACAAGCCGATTTTGGAATGATCAAAAGGCCTCTAACTAATGCCAAATGTGGCAGTCCCTCGATATCATGCAGCGAACTTCACAGAAGTTTTTCGGCGACCTAATACGGAGCTGTTTCCAGAAGAATTTTAGAAAAGGCGCTGTTATGAAAATTTATATATAATGCAAGAATGTTCATTAAAAATTTTTGAATGCCAAAATAATCTAAAAAAAAAGTAAGCCCAGATGGACAAATTTAAAAAATTTCAAACCATGGTCAAGTATCCGAGAAAAAATTACGAGATAAATTCACGTGCAAAAATACACGAAAATAGCGAACGAAAATCAGTTGAAGTTTGTTCTAAACACATTTCCGGGGAACCACTACGAATTAAATAAAGGCCAGGTTTCCTTGTAGATTATATGTGAAAACAAAAAAAAGTTATCGGGTCGATTTCGAGAAATTTTTATTTGAGTGACTTTAAAACAAATTTGAAGACGTTATCTACTGTATTTCAGAAAATAATAAAATAACAAAAAAAATTATTTGCGTACTGTATTAACGGTGAGTCTCACGAAAGATAAATAATTTTCATAATTAATGTTCCGAAATATTTTATCAAAAGTTTTTACAGGTTTTTGCTAGTGAAAAAACACGATTAACGTGGCGCACCCCTCGCTTCTGGCGCTGTAACTTTTGTTCTAAGCAAATTTCCGGGAAACCACTACATANAAATTTTTTGACTCAAATTCTAGCTTGAATAATTCTAATATGACACTTCGCCATTCGAATTTGGCCCTTTAAAACCAGGTTTTAGACGTTATCTACTGTATTTTTAGAGAAGAATCAAATAACAAAAAAAATTCATTTGCGATATTCATAATAAATGTTCCGAATTATTTTATCAAAAGTTTTTACAGGTTTTTGCTAGTGAAAAAACACGATGAACGTGGCGCACCCCTCGCTTCTGGCGCTGTAACTTTTGTTCTAAGCAAATTTCCGGGAAACCACTACATACTAAATCAAGGCAAGGTTTCATTGTATAATATATGTGAAAACAAAATAAAGTTTTCGAGCGGATTTCGAGAAATTTTGATTTGAGTGAAAAACCAAGAAAACAATATTTGAAAATATCTTCAGTTACCAATTTAGGATCATTTCAGTACTCAAGTATTCATATTTATGAAGCAAAGTAAAAAAATTATGAAGCAAAATGACATTTTGTGTTATTTTAAGCGGTTATATCTTTTTGAATACCGATCAAAAACATGGATTTCTTCGAAAAATTTAAAAATTTTGGCCGAATCAAAATTTTTGTTTCAAATTCTGTAAAAAAATGTACTTTTCCGTTTTTGCATAACTTGTCTACATACTTGTAGGTTTTAAATGCACGAAAACCGATAACACCCTAATTCGGGATCAATCGCTGGCCCAATATCGCCGAATTTTCCGCGAAAATCCTACGCAATTTCATGATTTTTAACTAAAATACTTCCAGTGACAATATCGCCTAATGTGCCAATATCGCCGAAAATTCCCAATATTGCCAAATTTTCTTGATATTTCTATTAATATTATCTTGTGGGCGTCACGAATGACGTCATTTTCAAGATTGTATTGCCCAAATTTACTTTTTATAACTTTAATTTCATTGCGTTGAAAAATTGGTATAAAACGGCTTCCTCGATGAGTATTGTATGTTACATTATGTAACGTAAACAAAATTCAAAATAGGATGTGATTTTCCCAATTTATGATCATTTAGTATTTCGGTATCTAGCGAGTGAAATTTCAGAATAACAGTTTAACTTTTCAGGGTTGAACTTTTAGTTTCTGTGCTGAAATTGACCCAAAATAAATTTTGAAAAAAATTATGTCCCGTTTAACAAAATCAGTATTTTTCATAAAAAATTGCCTATCATTTAGCTTGAAATTATTGCCAATTATAGCTTGAAATTAGGCCAAAAATAGCCAATTTTAAAAACAGTTTTGCGCTTTTGAAAACGTTCCTGGTGAAATTTTGAAAAATTTTTTGCATGGATCATTTTTATTCATGATTCCTTAAAATATCAAATATCACCTACCGTAGGCGAAATAACAATTTTGTCGGGCATACCTCAATTTAGGGTCACTAAATATCTATAAATACTTATCAACAAAAAAACGATTTAAATCGCCATTTCAGGGTCACATTTATCCATTCGGGATCACTAAGTAATAATGTATTTAATGAACCATTTACTACATTCAATAGTATTGAATTAATACCAACCTAAAAGAATTTTATTTACGTGAAATCAAAACTCCGAAAAAAGGTTCCCCAGATTAGTGATGTAGTAAAACTCGCGATACTTGAATACTAAGCACTTTTTGACTTAGTGACCCAACTGCGAAAAAATAATTTTTTTTGGGATTTTCGATATCTAATTTAAAAGTCTGAAGTTCTAAGCTCGATTCAAAGTTCAATTTGCAAATCTTTCAATTTCAGCAGCTTGATGAATGTTTTCAAATTTACAAAAAGCTCGATGGGCAGTGTTGTACCTAGCTTTTCAAACTTTCAACTGGTTGATATTTCTGATGGTACTTTGTCACTTACAGCTGATGTTAACTATAATGGAGATTGTCATATTGAAGCAGAAGTTGGGTAAGTCTTTTATTTAGGATTAATCATACTAGAAAACGATTGGTATTGTTACGAGGGTAGTCGTCGCTAAATAACTCTTAATTTTTTTTTATTTAATTGTTTTCATAAAAATATACAAGATACAAACCAGATTGGTGGTATTTTTATCTTCAAAAAATTAAAAAACCATTTTTGATGTTTTTAAAATTAATTCATATCCTTTTCCCAACCTAAGTCCATCTTAAAAATGCTTACTATCTCCATATCGCGTGTTCGAATCCCAATAATGTTGTGTTAGTGATTGTCTTGAGTACGCTTATAGGCTAGGGTGCTGGATATTGGTACCGCCAAAGTTGATCGGTGTGTTCACTAAGACATTCACTGGTGGGATTCGATCACGCGCTATAGAGATAGTAAGCATTTTAATGATGGAAAATGATATGAATTATGGGAAAATGATATGAATTATGTTCAAAATGAATATGGGAAAATGATATGAATTATGTTCAAATTTCTCTATTTTGGAAAATTATGACACGATTTCTCGATAAACAAATTCTGAACTATCCTATCCTTGGAGTCCTGGGTGGTCTCCTTGAACTCAACCCGAAAAAAATAAAAATTATTTGATTTAAATTAAGAAATGAAATTTTTCAGGGCGTCTTTCGCAAAATTTCCGATGGGGATCAAAAATGTGAGTTTCAATGGGCCAATCCAAATTGAGCTAAAAGATTTGACTAAAAAAGTACCATTCGTATCTGCTGCCGTATTTTACTTCATAGACCCACCAGATGTAGATTTTCAAATGACAAAGGGGGCAGTTATGGAGTTAAAAATTAAAAATATTGAAATTTCTGTTAATATGCCGATAGTATCGGGTCGATACTATCGGCATGTCTCAAGGCAGGAATCGGCAACCCCGAATCCAGACGTGAAGCCTAGTTCAAATATTGTTGAAGTTGGTGAGAATGATGCAGTTGATTAATTGGCTGAATCTTATGTACTTAACCGAAATAGCTCATATCGACCAATCATCTCCACACATTTTGCATTTGAATCGGGCTTTCCGTCTTCGTTCGGGGTGGAGATCCAAATTATCGTAATTTTGTCATCAGTTGATCTCATACGATTAAAATTTATGATTCAGTTGATCGGATATCCATGATAATGCCTGAGTGCCTCAAAATTTATTTTTTAAGGAAAAGGAAAAACAATTTATAAGGCACTCGGGCATCATTATTGATATATAACTATATCTCTTTATCACCTTTTGGTCAGAATGCGTAGCCACAACGTTTAAATCACACCTTTTAACGTGGCTAGGCATTCTGACCAAAAGGTGATAAAGGGATATATAACTATAAATATATTTATGACGGTACTTGCTGGGGCTTTTATGCCTCTTTTTAGCCAAAATTTTTAATAAAATTCGGCTTTCGAAAACGACTCATCCGATTGAGTTTTTACATAAGTCAAACTGAGCACAAATACCTCGTGAATAAGTAAATAATAATAGGAAGCAGTATGTAATCTGTATTTACTGAGTTATTTCTGTATTACGGGTTATTAATAAACCAATAATAATAGAATTGGTCAAAATCGGACCATTTTTTGATTTTTCCGAGATTACTGAAATTGTTTAATTATCAGTTTTTGTTAAAAAAATTGTACACAATGGTCTGATTCATACCATTTTTTTTGTTAATTTATTTTTCTCGTATTATTTGTGCTCGGTTTGAGCTATCCAAAAACTCGATCGAATGAGTCGTTTTCAAAAGCCGAATTAAATACAAATGTTGACTAAAACAAGGCTACAAATGTTGGCTGCAAATGTTTTAAGAAAAAGAAATTTTAGACATTAATTGTGTCCCATGAATTTGATTAAACATATTTTGAAGTTCTGAACCGTTCTGAATTAATCATTTTAATTTTGAGTTATGTTCGGAATCTAAACCGAAACAGTTTTAAATAAATGATAAGATAATTGATTATCATTTAAATATTAATTAAATAAATCATTTTTTGTTTCATCTAACTTGATTTTAAATTTAACTCGCTCGTCAGAAATTGCCAATCACCCGATGGTGGCAAAAAATATGAAAAAACTTGTAAAAGATTCGATGGCCAATCAACTTCTAGAACCCTCAAGAATGGTCATTCCCCTAGCAGTTTCGGATGCTTCAGGATTCAGGCTTTAAACAGGTCCAGCACATTTTTGCAAGATTTAATGAAAAAATTTTCGTGTCCATTTTGGTTAAAGTTCCTTTGTAACATATTTATGATCAAAGAATATATTTTAACATAAAATTTTAACACAATTTTCAAGAACAAGCATATTTTAACAAGAAAATTTTTATTTATTTAAAGAGCACTGCGGAAAAGTTTCTTGGTCATTTTTGTATAGTGATATTGAGGAAAATTGAAGAAAGTCATTCTGAATCAAATTTTTAGGAGATTAATATTTTTTGAAATTTTTATGTTATAATTTTCGAAAAAANTTAATGAAAAACTAACTTTTTACCTCGGTAATACATTCCCAGGGTTAAACTTCTCAAATTTTTTTTATTTCGGAAATTTTTTGGCACAATTTTTGAAAATTTTGGTGATTCCTAAATAAGGAATCCTAATTGGTTAAAAAAATTAATCATAAGTGAATTTCCGCCCCGGGAATGAATTCGTCATTTTTTTTTGAAAATTTGAAACCAAAGCCTTTGAAAAGTGTATCGATTTCCGATGCCAAAACAAATCTTGAAATTAACAATTGTGGAAGCAGCTGATTTGACAAACATGGATTCTGTGAGTAGAAACCATTATAAAACGCCATATTTTTTTTGCTTTAAATTTGCCAAAATAATTTTTTAAATTTGTCAATATTCTGAAAAAACGCTGAAAATTTTTCTGAATTGTACCATTTTTTAAAAAATTTCTTGGAAATAAATCATACTTTTCAAATAAATTGCCTGAAATTGGTCCATATTCGAATAATAAAATATATAATATGGACCATGTAATATATCCTTTTCCAACGGAACTCCATCTCAAAAACGCTTACTATCTCTATAGCGCGTGTTCGATAGGCAAGGCCCTTGCCGCAAGGGTCTTGATAATGGGACCGCTAAATTTTATCGGTGTTTAATCACTCAAGCAATTACTAAGACAATCACTCAGACAACATCAGTGGGATTCGAACACGCGGTATAGAGATAGTTAACGTTTTTGAGATGGAGTTCCGTTGGGAAAAGGATATATGGTCCATCTTTTTTTACCAACCTAAGTCAATATTGAAAATGCTTGCTATCTCTATAGCGCGTGTTCGACTTCCACTCATGTTGTCTTAGTGATTGTTTTGAGTCTTATTATAACCGCGGGTGCTTGATATTGGGAGCGCCAAAGTTGATTGGTGTGTAATCACTCAAGCAATCACTGAGACAATCACTAATACAACTTTAGTGGGATTCGAACACGCGCTATAGAGATAGCAAGCATTTTTAAGATTGACTAAGGTTGGGAAAAGGATATTTCAAAAAAGTAAGTTAAAAATTTCATTAAATTTTTCCATGTCTAAAACTAAATCCTTCCATTTTGTTATTAGAAAGCGTCAAAAAAATGCATTCTAAAATGAACCGGAACTGTAAAATTGCATTGCAGTTTCAGCAGATTTTCAGTTAATTATATTTGAAAGAAGCTGATAAAAACTGGTTCCAAATCACATAAGTTCATTGTCACAAAATATTTAGCCACGTTTCGGTAGCATGTGAAATGTGTTTAACTTGATGACGTCTTTATCATAATTCTTATTATTTCAAAATAGCCAGGTTAAATTAGGTGGCAATTTAATGACTGGTATTTTATATTTTCACTCAGTTTCTGTGCAGAAATTCGAAATTGGCATTACGCAATTTTTCACTTATGTTTGATACACCTACACCACTCACCCAAACGTTTTGACTGCTATATCAACGTTAAGGGAATACGGTATACCGAATACCTGACGCGATTCACTGTTTTTTAAACATCTGTGCTGAGCTTAAGGGTATCCCTGCTCCTAATTTGACATATTCTCATTAAAAATATTAGCCGAACAGGGCCTCGAGATATAATTCAGATGTGCCAGTTGCTATAACTAGCCTTCAAACTTGCGAAAAAAATTTGCCAACACTTTTTTGTATGACACACTCCGTCACACATAAGCGGCACAAGAGCCACCTAAGCCAAAACGGAAATTCCTACTCCTCGTGAGGTTAATTGTGAAATAAACCTAATTTTAACAACCTGTATAATAATATACAAAACTTTTGTAGGTAAGCTTTTGTCATAAGTGCTATTTATTCTTAAATACGTAAAAAAACCTGGAAACTGTCTTTTCCAAAATTATTCCTCAGTTTCCTCTGAAACAAACAGAAACTTTGTAGGTGGGTTTTTCAAATTTCGGTCCCCAAACAAAAAATTGAATTTTTCAAGGTCACGGAAAAAATTCCGAAAAAAAAATATGCTTCGATTTTTTCGAAAATAGGCTCAAAAGAAAGCTGGGGAAACACTGAAGAGAAAGTTGGCTTACGTCACCCGATATTTTGAATTTAGTGGTCAAATTGACACAAACGGTATTTTTGAACATAATTTTGAAAAAAATACTTAGAAAAAATCGAAAAAACGCAAAAATTTTCGTTTTTTTTGTCATTTGGTTGTTTTATGCGTTCAATACATAACAATTGATTTGGTGCATTTTTGTATGACATTAATAACTGCAGAAAATGTAGGAGCAGGGATATCCTTAATAAAATAACCTTGAGTTTCATGTTATGGTACCCAGGATATTTTCGCAATAATTTTTTGAAGTGAAATTTTCAATTTTGGGATTGACTTTAAATTTTTAAACAGGCTTTTTTAGTTTTTATTTCAGTTTTCCATCAAGAATTTTCATCTTACTTCATTCTATTTTTTTGATCCCAATTTTTATCAAAATTTAAAAAAAAAATTTCTGATAAAAATTCTTATATTTTGAATCTAAGTTTTAGCTTTTAAATATTTTTAACTTTCGAACAAATTTTCGTTTCCCGACGAAAAATGTTTTTGTTGAAGAAAATTGTTCAATTTGGAATACGATTTTTTCAATTTAGATTATAATCAAAATTTTAAGTTTTTTGATTTGAGATCATTTTTTAACATATTTTTCCAAATTTTCCTGAATTATAATTCAACAGGAAATACAATTTGATAAATTCTGTTCAAATAATCATGAGAAAATTTAACTTTTCTAGGGTTTGGCGGGTAGCTCAGACGCGTTTGTTATGATTTATTTGGATCCAGCAAATCAAAGCAGAACAGAAATCGTGAAAAATGAATTAAATCCAGTTTGGAATCATGAATGTATTTTCACCTTGTACAGATCCAACTCAGTTGCCAAAATAGATATCATGGACAGTGCAGGGATTAATCTAACAATACCCACTTTCAGCTTTATTTTATTAGACCAGATTTTTGAATCTAATTTTTTGACGTCTAAGCAATTATTTTAAGATTCTGGAAAAGGTAAGACTAGTAGTTTTGCCAACGAAAAGTTCAGTTTATCTCCATTATGTACACGAGGGGTATAAAAGAGCAAAATTTGTTTCACCATCTAGCGCCTCGGGTGTACATTATTGACCTTTGGTTTCTTATGACTTCATTAAAAAGTCGACTACGAGAAAGCGTTTGACGATGTCTTTCAAAGCGATGCGGTGACTTTGAAATTGTCTTTGAAATTATTTTGAGGTTATCTACACTGTAGTCTTCATAGAAAATTTTTTGACCCTCGATTGGATTTCAGAGTTTATTGTGATAAAGACTTAGCCAGAAAATTGAGTCGATCCGATGTGTATTTTAGGAGGTGATAGATTTTAGAGACATTCAACGACCAATAGTGCGCGAACTAGAGGTTCTAGAGATGTGTGGCACAGCTCATTGCTATTCTTTTAGGCCGATTCTGTCTAGCATCATAAAAATTCATAAAAAATTTGAAATTGAAAAAAAATGTTTGGTATTTCTCGATCTTTTCTGGAATATCTCGAAATTTTTTAAATACATTGAAATTGCTTCAAACTTTTAAAAATGTCTTTGAAACAAATTTGTTAAAATTTTCATGTATCTTTTTCAAATTTCTAAAAATGTATTGTGTATTCATTTGTTTAATTTCGAGGAGATTTTTCATAATTTTAAACGACTTCTAGTATTTTAATGAATTAATATATAAACTAGCACTCATTTTTTCCCCTTTTTTACATTTCACCCTTAAAGGATGTGAGCGACGATAATTGGGCTCTTTTTTACACATTTTCAAGTGAAGTTTCTGAGAAAGGGGGTAGCGGTCGCAAAAATGTACTTTTGTACTTCATCCTTTAGCTCCCGATCCGATGTGTACAGTTTTAGGAGGGTGATAGATTTTAGAGACATTCAACGACCAATAGTGCGCGAACTAGAGGTTCTAAGATTGTGTGGCACAGCTCATTGCTATTCTTTTAGGCCGATTCTGTCTTAGAATCATAAAAATTCATAAAAATTTGAAATTGAAAAAAATGATTTGGTATTTCTCGATTTTTCTGGATATCTCGAAATTTTTTAAATACTTGAAATTGCTTCAACTTTAAAATGTCTTTGAAACAAATTTGTTAAAATTTTCATGTATCTTTTTCAATTTCTAAAAATGTATGTTGTGTATTCATTTGTTTAATTTGAGGAGATTTTTCATAATTTTAAACGACTTCTAGTATTTTAATGAATTAATATATAAACTAGCACTCATTTTTTTCCCCTTTTTTACATTTCACCTTAAAGGATGTGAGCGACGATAATTGGGCTCTTTTTTACACATTTTCAAGTGAAGTTTCTGAGAAAGGGGGTAGCGCTCGCAAAAATGTACTTTTGTACTCCACTTTTACAGAATTACTATAACTACTTCGAAACTTTTGAGAATAGCCATTTGGTAGATCTATCATTAATCTACAATTAAAATTAATCAGAATTAATTTTTGGCGACCCTGGTGACCACATGCAGCGAATTCTAGAGCACCTAATCAAAATTTCAAAACCTATCTCCTCCTAGAGCTCGCATACGATTTCACTCAAACTTAGTATGAACCACGGAACACTTATGGTTGTAATATGATGACGGATTTTTTAAATGTCCAACTAGTTGTTTCTAGAACTGCGAAAAAACCGCCTAATTTCAAGATTTTCGCTTATTCAAAATCAATATCTCCTCCTAGGTTACATTCAGAATGTAGTATAAATTTGGGAAAAAATGGAGACATATGTTTTTGTTATATATATGGTTCAGATTTTCGAAATATTTCGTTGAATTCTAGAAAATCGCATTTTAGTAAACCTGAAGTGAAATCTTGGAAAATGAAAGTCGTCTGATTTAGTCGAAGTACCACCATTAAAGCTTGAGTTTCACTGATTAAAAAATCTGCTTACAGCTTTTTGATATTTTGAGTTTTTCTGATCGAAAAGTGGGTTTCAATGTTTTCCAAAAAAAATACTCAGAAAAATTATGAAAAAAATGAAAATTTCAACTTTTTTTTGTTTTTTTTTACACCCAAAGTACCCTAAAAAGAGTACGAAGCTACCCCCTAATTCTTACCGTCACGTTATTTCCGCATTGGAATTTTGTTTGCGAT
>SCLH01000545.1:169939-188470 GCA_004367855.1 Oikopleura vanhoeffeni | reverse complement strand
GTAAATGAAGTCAAAATATAAATTAAATAATATAAAAGTTTAAGTCTATCTTTAATCTCGGGGACTGAAGAACAATAAAATTACTAGCACTTTTACTTTTCCCGTAATAAGCGCTCAAAGTTGCATCACAAAAGTGGCTTTGGAGCCTCCAAGGGTTAAAGAGAACTAGCGCATGTTATTAGGATAAAATTTTTTTGTGGATCTTATCCATTTGTTACTCTGACGACAGGACACACTCGACAGTTTACCGTTTGGACTTGGTGATAAAGTTAGTGAAAAACTCTCGTCGGGATTTGGGGGATTCGGCGGATTTGGAGGAATGCTTGGAGGATTCACTGATAAAATAGCAGAAATTCAAGAAAAAGTCACCGAAGTCGTTGAAAAAGTACCTGTCCCAGGAAAGGATTGCCATTATTATCTGATCCGATCCAGAAAATTTTTGAAATTAAAAAAGATCGTTACAGCGCTGCAGCGGTAGAGAGAAACCGAAACGCCCAAAACTAAGATTATTTTTATCGTTAAAATGAGTCCATCACTGACCAGAAAGACCAAAAAAATTTAGTTTTGATCAGGTTTTAAATTGTTCAAACTTTAATTTTACTGTGAGTAACTTCCATATAACTTTAATATCACTCGTTCAAAATAATCGACCCAAAAGAATAAAAATATGAGTCGAAAAGTCTCATTTTAAAACCTACTTTTTGACAACTAATTTTTTTAGTGGAATTTTTTTCAGTACTGATTCACTTTGGCTCCTGGTTCTCCCGGTTCGAACCCTACTTATATAATGTCACTTTGCTCAAAAGCTATTTCTTCAATTTCCGGCTTTATCGGAGATTCAGGAAAATTATCGGTTTCTCTACAAAAAAATCATAAAACTGACAGGAAATTAAAAAACTGGATAAAGTGAAAAGTAGCTTTTAAAGTAACATTATTGAAAAAATTAAAAATAGCGATCTTCTTAAAAATCGAGTTTATTTTAACTACAATTTGAAAATAATCCCGATCCCAAATTCTAGGTCTCGAAGAAAAAATCAAGGAATATTCTGAAGAAAAACTTGGATCTTGCCGAATAAAAATGAAACAATTGAGCGATAAAACTTCAGATCAGTGGATCGATTTGAAAGGTCCAAACAGTGGATCGGGAAAAATCCATATTCAACATTTATATTTTGAAAAAACTTCAGAAATTAATTTTGAAGAAGAATTTAAAATTGTTTTTCAATACTATCTCAAAGAAGTGGAAGGTACAGTTAAATTCGCATCTATCAATACCGTATTAATAATAGTACGAGAAAACATCACTTCTTTTTCTGAAATTCTCAAAATTTGTAAAAACTTTTTTTATAATTTTTTGAAATTTTTAGAAAAATTATGAAAACTTGAAAGTAATTCTTATAAATTTTCAAATTTATTGAAACTTTGTTACCTGTGAACATATGCCTAGGAAATTATTAAACTTATTTGAAATTTTCTTCTGAAAAAACCCGTCGAAATTAAATTTAATATTTTTAAAACTCTTCTGAAAATGGTTTGAAAATTTATAAACGACTATTTTCTTCAACCTTTCATGAGATTTTTTTGTAAAATCGAAAGATTTTCAAAACTTTTTGAGATCAAATAAAATTGTCTATTTGGCAATCAAGAAAATTCAGAAAAAATTGATATAAAAAATTTGTTTGAAAGTCAGAAATCTCTTAATCTGTACTACAGATTACAGTTAATTTTATTATAAATTTTTCTTGAAAATTAGATTTTTATTAAAGTTCAGAGATTTTTTTTAAATATCGTTGTGGACTCTATAATTATATTAGTTCATAGGATTTACTGTGCTTTTTTGTCTATAAGGACAGGTGAGATTTTCCAAATTTTCCTTAGGCAAAATTTTCCAAATTGCCTAAGCTTATTTTCCCAAAATCTGTTCTTAGCAACTGTCCTATAAGATATTTTGGGCCATATTTTTTTTTAAATTCAGATAATTTGAGAGAAAAGAGGTGTTCTATTATAGAAAATTTCTATAGAAATTTGTGAAATATACCATTGATTATTTTTCCCCAAATTGTCATTATAGAGGGACGGACCAAAATCAAAAAGCGTCGGTTTTGGCCATATTTTCCACAAATTGTCTTTATAGATGGTGTCCTTATAGACAGAAATCACAGTAGTATAAAGTTAGGAGATTTGCATACTTTTTTGTGAACAAAAAAAATAATAAATTTCAATTTTAAGAAAATTCACAAGAAATTTTAAGTAAATTCTAATATTTTTCATACGTGCGAACGAAAAATTATAATAAGTAAAAAAAGCAAAGTTTGGAAATTTCTTGTATAATGCAGCATTTAATTAATGCTGCAAAATTTCTCGTGAATTTTCTTGAATTTATTATTAATTTAGCATTTTTTAATAGTGATATTCTATAAAAAGAAAACTAGTATTCTAACGTTCGAAAATATGCTCATCAATGTCGAAAGCCTTTTCAATATAAACATTTACACGATGACACTAATATGATATTAGTTATATGTTTAGCCGAAAATTAAATTTTATTTTTCAGGTTTGCTAGGAGTTGAAGAGGAAGTTTATTGTGCTGAAGTTTGCTTATCTACTGGTGAAGTCATTGATCTAGGCTTTAGTCGACTAAATGACGATCAGCACCACAATTTTGCCACTTTCGACAGAGCAAATTATCTAGTTAGTTCATAAGCCTTTCGAATAGAAATATATTTTCAAAAGTCTCAAAAACGACGCTGAAATACAAACTGCAATAAAATTTCAAATGAATCTTAGTATTTAAATCAAAAGAAACATTGAGTAATTTAAATAAGTAAAATTTTATGTAATTAATTTAAACTGACCAGCTCAGATTTTATTTATTTTCGGAGCACTTTTAGTTTTTGTGCGGAAATTGACACAAAAAAAATTTCGGAATAAAAATTATGTTCTGATAATCAGCATTTTTTGAAAATGTTTTCTCTATAATTTAAGGGGGTTCTGAATGTAAATTGCTGTAAATGCTAGGTATTTGTATTACAAATTTTGTAACCACTTTTTAACAGTCTGTAACTTGTGATTAAAATGATCAAACGTGAAAATGAAAAAAATTATTGTTTTGTAGACAGTTTTCATAATTTTTATAAATCCAAATTTTTTTTAAATTAGTAACAAATTCGTAAAGCGTATTACGAAAACGAGTTTAAAAATGCACAATTTTTATCCAGCAGCTAAAATCTCGAGCAGGTAATATACAAATAAGTTGAAACTTTCAAAATAACACGGAAACATAACAGCCGACCAAATGTTGGACAAGAGATAATGAGTTTACGTTCAAGTGATTCGTAAAAATGAAAAAACAGAATTTCGTAAACATTGCAAAATCTCTCTTATATATTATGAAAATAATTTTTATTAAAACGAAACTATTAAGCAAATAAAATGCTCACAAACGTTGGTATGGAATTTGTGTCAACTTGTGTTCATTTCTTTTAATCACAGATACTGCGCGCACTGCTGTATCATGAAAAGTAGCGTGTTAATTACATAACAAATGATAAAAGACCGATTTTCCTTCAATAAAGGGGATGCACGCTTTTAATTATACTTTTTCATATCAGTTTTACATTAGAATTCATTTTTGTCATTTTTTATGATATTTTTATGAATATTTCTTTAATACTCGAATTTTGGATGAAACTCAAAAAATAGACTTTAACGTCGGAATAAAGATTTTATAATTCATCATAGATTTGTCAGAGCCCGATTTACTCATTACATGATATTTTTTATTACATTTATCAAAAAAAGAAACATTATTTGTGCATGCAAATTGACATGCAGAACCCCCTTAAGCTTGAATTATCTTTGAATTTTATTTCGAAAACTCCAATGCTAAGTGATAGACAATTAAAACGAGGTTTTTGCGTTTTTGAACACTTTCCTGGTGAAATTATTAAACTTTCTTAGACTCCGGTTTAGGGCGTCACCGGTCGAGGCCAAAATAGAGACTAAAGGGTGTCTGGGAAATCCGAGGATACCATTCCTCTTCATTTTTTCCAAAGAATTCGGAAAAAATAATTTTGAAAATTTGGCCTCAATTTTTCTGAAAATTGGCATGATCTAGCATAAAGACCTTTTACATCGAAAAAAGTTGTGTCATTTAAAATTCGATGACCACTTCCGGTTTTACAGCCGGTTTTCTAGTGACCGGCATCTATTTTGGTCATTTTAGACACCAGGGAGTTAAAATTTCAAAAAGCAAGTTTTTTGCTCCAAATTAACCAAGGAACACGATAGGAGTACTGAAAATTCTCAGTTTCGACATTTTTTTGAGTCGAATCGACCGGTGACGCTCTACTCCGGTTGCTGATTTTTTGATATGTTCTAAGAAATCATGAATTAAAATGCAAAATTTTTATTAATTTAAACAGAAAAGTGTTGAAGAAACGCAAAAGAGTTTTTGAAATTGCCTATATTTTGGCTTGGAATTTTCAAAATAAATTCGAGAATAATTCTAAGCCGAATGATAGGCAAACTTTTTTCGAAAAATGGGACATAATTTTTTTCTGGGTTAATTTCAGCACAACAGCTAAAAGTGGTTTGAAGATAAATAAAATCTGAGCTGGTCGATTTTTGCCGTTCCTTCAGTTATCCATTGAGAGTATTTTGCAAAATGTTAACGGTTGATTTGATTAATACGGTATTAATAATACCGTAATAAATTTTATGACAAATTTTTATGGTTTTTAGTTAATCGAAATAATTTTACACTGTTTTGTTATTTTCCACAGTTCTACAATTCTCTCATAAAGATAAAGTAGCTATACTTTCTTCAAATTTAATTATTGGCTGATTGACGGGCGAAATTTTGGTATGAGGTAACCTCATTGAGGTTCAAAATTAAATTTCTTAAAATATATTTTAAAATACACTAATTTTCTCCCCTAATTTTTTTTTCAAGAAATCGGAATCTAACAATAAATATAAAATGCTAAAAGTTTTATCATAAAACCAAAGAGAATTTAGTTTTCCCATTTTCTGAAGGCAGAAATTTTTGAAAAAAATTAGCTTTCCACATAATATCGTAACTCAGAGAGTCCGAATCGAAGTTCAACAAAGAATATTATGAAAGCAGGCCTGGCCACAGCTGGCTTGATTCTTTGGCCAAAAACAAGCCAAGCTCAATCAAGCCAGTAGCAATCAAAAAAGCACGTTATTTGATCTAATCTTACCATAAATTATTTTCTCTGCAATTTCTATTTTCGTAAAATCTCCATTTCTTTGTCTCTGTATCACAGCCTGTGATTCACAGGTGAATAATTAATATGATTTTTCTACCGACTTTTGGAATGGGACAGTCACATTTTCGATCACAAAATAAAAATTTTATTTTCTGAAAATGAGTTTTAAAACAAGATGAAATCAAGATGCCACGTTCTAGAAACTAAGTTTTGCGTGAACGATAAAAGCTGAACAGGCCATAAGAAAGATTGGGATCACTAGGCCTCTCAGTTCGCGTTCGAGTTTGACCCGCTTTTGACCAATGATGCACCAGATTTAACTTTACTGACCAATAAGAGCTTCGAAAAGAAGTTCAACCACGAACGCGAGTTGAGGGGCCTGGTCTTCTTAGATAAAATCAATCTTAAGAATTCTAGAAAAGCACAAACAAAAACGAAGTGTTAAAAAATATTAAATTAATGGGACCAAGACGAGTCACTGACGAGTGGTCACTGAAATTATGTCAGGAAAACTTTGGTAAATTCTACGGTCTATAATCTACGCAAAATAAATGAACCAACTTTTAGGCAAGTTTTCGCGACCTTGATTTGGTTTTCATACTTTCTTGAAAAAACACCGAAAATATGTAAATTACTGGTTATCTCAAATTTGGTAATAAAAATTTACGAGCAAAAAAATGGTGAAATTGTTCACACTTTTGATAATCTAAGTCGATGAAATATTCTGCCCAGCCAAATTGAGCTAAATTCGGCCAAGCTGATTGGTCATCGACCTATATTATCAAAAGTGTGAACAAGGGATTTAAGATATCATATCTTTATTGTGAAATTACCCAAAATTAAAACGGTATTTTAAATAGCGTTTGAGAACATTTTTCATACGTTTCGGTACATTCTTGAGGTTGTTTCGAATGAGGGTAATTACAGCTCTGGCTATTATTTGGGTATGGGGTCATTTTTGTCTGCATTTTTTGTGTTCGATTTTTAGAAGTCTGAGTTCATTCAATTATCAGATCACGGTTAAATTAAATTATGTTGAAATTCATATTTTTTTTAATTTTCAAGTTTTTTTCAAATTTGACAATTTCAATTAATTATTTTTGAATTAAAATAAAAATGAAGATTATTCCGTCGGTTAATTATTTCGGCCATCTAGACCATAATTTCAAAAAATTAGAATGCTGCAAAATAATAATAATTTAAAGCTAGTGGTCTAAAATGATTTCAGTAAATTATGTTAATTATCATTTTTTTTAATTTGTGACAGCTAGATTCTGATTGGTTCATATTTGGTTTTCATTTTATTTGATTTTGAATTTATTTTTAAGATTGAAATACCTGGCGATTCACGTTCGCGTTTGACAAATGAGAGCTTCAAAAATAAGTTCGAACGCGAATCGCCAGGACTAGGGGTCCGAATCTGAGATATCTTTAAATGATTGCCTATAATTAAGTTTTCTTTTTCATCGGTGAAAAACCAGTTGTGATTGCGGACAGCCTAGTCCCCATTTTTTAAATAAATTGATTCGATTTTGTTTGTCCAAGTAACCGAGTGACAAGTAAAAAATGACTGTAAAAATATAGCATAGAAATAGGAGCTTAGACTGAGTCGATTGGAAAAGTGATGTGGTCATTTGTAATCAAAATCAATAACTCTGAAAACCTCAAATATTCCTCCTATAAATAAGCTTTTAATTGAAAACGGAACTCACAGAGGACAGATTAACCACGGACAGATAAACCACCACGGACATTTTGTTAACGGAAAGGGTTGGTGTCGATTAATGACTCTTCATCCAAATTTATTGGTTTTCAAACTTAACTTACGACATTTTATAGAAAAAATGTTGCGTCCTGATTTACGCATATATTTAATTAATATTTAAGGTTCTTCCAAAACCACAGGCTGAAATTAGTGGCCAATTGAAAATATCGCTTTGTGACCGAGAAAATAAAGAAAATAAACGTAAGTAAATATTTCATCGAAAGTAAACTGGTTAAGGGGGTTGAAGGATCTAAAATCAATTTGAAATATCAAACTCAATTACAACAATATACTTTGATTTAATTGAGTTAGTGGGGTCACCTTCACAAAAATTGAAAATATAAAAAAAATATATAAATTTTTTTCAAATTTACGAATTTTTTTTTTGTAATTTTCGAAATTATTTTATTCAACCCTCACCTGCGCATAAAGATTAAGTGCCCACCTTCGCATAAGTGTTTCAGAACATATATATTGAAATGCTTATCATAAAAAATTGCTAGTCCAGTTTCGAGATTCAAAACAGTCCTTTTCACAACACCAGGTGGTGTTGGGTGTCAAAAAAATGCTTAAAATTGTATCTGTGAAAATTATCCCAATGAGTATATTCATAAGTTCAATCTCAGTCCCAGTGTTGCCCAACTTCAAATAACACTTTGCTAAATGTAACCGTCGAATTTACGCTTGGCTGCTTCGAGTGAGATTTACACAGAGCCGCGACTCGCGAGCCCGGCCCGCGAGACTAACAACAGTCATTTTAAAATGCCCATTCGAATACACTCTCGGATTTCAGGGAACCATTTTTTACATACACTGCCCCAAAAAACAGTTTAGCGCTTCGGTGCATTTTGACAGATACCGATATAGGCTGTTGATGAAAAACTTTTCACTGGATTGATATATTCTTCCCAATATACCATCAGAGTGATGATTCATAATCCAGGCAACTTTAAGAAAATTTTGAGTTTGAATTTAACTTTTCGAATTCGAGAATTATTAGAAATTTTCGATAAAAGTTCCAAACATAATGAAAAAATGCTCTATTTTCGTTCAAAATTATTGTTCAATATTTGCTTAACATCAACAAAAAAAACTCTTCAAAATGGCCATTTTAAACTATTCGCGTAGGTGACCACATATTTTTTATGTGCTATTTGAAAAATCATATGACATTTTTTAGGGAATTTCGGTCAAAAACTATTTGGAAATATATTGAAAATTTTCTCATTTCTTGTTTAAAAATTTTTCAAACTAATTTTTGCGAATCCTTAGCTGAAAATATTTAGAATGGCTACTTTCACTATATTTTAAATATGTCTTTGTTTTGTTTTCTCGCTCTTGTTGATACTCTGAATCATATTTTTTTAACGTAACTACGGATCGGCAAGAATACTCCAAGGCCCTCATTATCCGGAATTTAAAGGAAATTTTAATCACACTCAAACTTGTCGAAATGATAAGCCAACTCATCCACCGTTTTCAATTTATTTTATTAAACTCATGCAGAAAAATATTTCTTTCGATGTGGTAAAATTTCCGGTTTTTCCGTCTTTTTTCACAAATTTCGATTTTGACGTAGAACTCGTATAAAATATAATTTAATAAATCCGAGTCGGTGGTCGTAAGCGTATTTTAAGGTTTCTAACTAACAAATAAAAAATAATTAATTTTACTGTTATTTAGACACCATGGAGCAAAACGCGCGTTTGTTGTGTCTTTTTTCAAAAGACGATTTCTAAAGCAAAAATAATCAATATGAAGAAATTCAGATTAAAAAAAGTAAGCTGAAAAGTGGCAACTTGTGTTCGAAAAAGTTTTTATCCGAAAATTTTCAAGTGGCAAAAAGTTTCCGATCAAGACGAAAAAAATTGAAAAAGTGCGAATCTGTCAAAATGCACCGAGACCGTTAAAGCAGCCGGATTATAAACATTTCGTAAAGCTTATTCATGAATCATAATTTAGCGCAAGAATTAACTTTCGAATAATTATTATTCACATTTTGTAATATAATGGTTCAATTTAGCACTTGAGAAGTTTTTCGTGGCTTTGAAAAACATATTCAAATTTAGGGTTACAAAAGCCATCTAGCAGTTAAATCGGTTACATCACTTTCAACTTAAACTCGTCATAACGTTAATTCAGCATATTGAAAGCAAATTGGACGCGTAAGTTCTGAAAATATTACCTTACTTTATAACCTACCGGTACTTTAATTTATTCCATATCTCTTTTTCGCAAATAAATACATACAGACAATAGGCTGTCATGACATGTTAGGAGAAAAAATTCGCGTTAACGAAAGGTATCTCATTTCACGTTTTTCGATGATGAAAAAAGACAAAACTTGATACTAAATAATATTTCCATTTATCGGTTTTCGTGCATTTGAAAAATTGAAAATTTTCGTAAAAAACTGTTTTTAATAGGTCAAAAAATCGACTTCCTTTAAATGAGAAACTAGAGCTACAAGCGTGTTTTCAAAAGTCTTTGAATTTCAAAAATATAAAAAATATTTTTTAACCTAGTATTCCAGAAGATTTTTTTTTGTGACAGTGCTAAATTTACACTCAAACGTAAGCTTTTTTAAAGGCGGACATTTTATACGTGTAATAAAATATAAACGAATTAAAATTATTTGATTTAAGACTTTACACCTCCTTGACCCTTCAGGACATCTTTTAATAAAAGTTCCAAATATTAATCGTGCATTTAAGTCGAGGAACTTGGATCTTCTGACTTTGCTTTTGACTTAAGCCAAACTGGAGGCGAATTTATTCAGGAAATTACACATAGAACAAAATTTGGAGAAAATAGCTCCGTCAGAGGAAGAATTCAAATACAAGTATATCAGTAGCGCCACCTGAAGAAAATTTTGGGAGATTTTTTTGATAAAAATTGTTGCTTCAAATTAAAACAAAAAAAACGCAGTTAAATTTTACGCAAGTGGTAAAAAATGATTTTTTATTAAAATTTTGACATTAAAACTCTGCTGTATAGAAAAATCTTCCCGAAAATATAACCATGACAAAATCGCATGTTAAAAAGCATATTGCATGAACTTCTGTACTGATTTGCACTTCGAATTAAAATGCTCCCCAATTAATTTGATTCAAAAGTGTCTAAAAATATTCGTGAAATTTTTTAAAAATATTGAAAAATATTATAAAAAAAGGAAAAATATTATACAGAAAATTATATTATTATATTTAATATTATGTAGAAAAAAACAAAAATATGTAAACAATAAAAAAATAATAATACATGAAAAACATTTAAAAAAAGTATATGTACAGTATGTAAAAAAATTGTTCGAGACCAAAAGCTCCAATTTCCTCTGGATTGAAAGTAATTCTCCTGCCAATTATAGGTTTTGATCCAGAGAAATTCCCTTTGTTGGTCTAGAACAATTTTTTCACATACTGTATAATATTTAAATATGTATAATATCAGAATAATGAAAAAGAATTTTGTGATACAATAACAATTTTTCAAAATAAAATAAAAAATATTTAAAAATAAACTATTATCAACAACAATAATTAAAAATTATTGCAAAGAAGCAAATATTAGAAATTGTTATGAATTTCTGCAGGGTTTTGCAGTTTGAATAAAATAAGCTCAGAACAGTCAAGATTTTGATTTTAATTTTTAGAACTATCGTTTGATGTCTAAGCTGAGCATCTGGCGATGTTTCTACAAATTTCAAACATTATTTTAAGCCCTTTTTACGACGTGATATGAACGTGAAAATTTGATGTTTAGATTAGACCGGAATCGAAAAACGCTGCTCTAAAACTAAGCCAAGAAACTTATAACTATGTTCAAGCTTAATTTTTCAGATTAGTCATTTTTAATCGACAAAATGGTTGGCGGACGTTTTTTTCTCAGATTTCCTCGAAATTTAGTTCAAAAGTTAAGAATTTTTGTAAATTTTCAACGTTTTAGGGTCTGGAAATGAACATCATTTTAACTTTAGTCATTAAGACAAATTTTTTTCATCTGACATTCGAAAATAGTTTGACATTAATACTTTGTATAAACGTTACTTGTAAGAGTTTATTACCACACGTCTCAAATAGACCAATAGCAATTTATCACTTTATGACTACAAATTAGACCCTTTGAATTTCGGAAAAAATAAGATGACATTGAAATTATCAAAATAATCAAATTAAATTGTAAACCTACAATTTTCGGATAATTTTTCAAAATTTAGAATTTACAAGAATAATTATGATCACGGAAAATAAAGAACTTTGAATTTTTAAAAATTTTTATAATCTTCGTGGTAAAGATAATTATTAAAAAATTTGAAGTACTTAAAGTACTGTACTTTTCTAAATTTTTTAGACGTAAAGTGAGTTTGTTCGTCTCAGTTAATTATTTTTAATTCTGTTATTTGTTAGGGCTCAATGAATAAGTTGTAGACCATACAACGTGCCTAAATCATGTGACATGACTTTAAAAGCATATTATAAAAAATGTCTAGTAGAAAGTTAACAATGAAGAGCCCATATCCGGATCTTTCTCTAAGCACCGACCTCCTTGAAGAAAAAGCTATCCTACAGATTTCGATCATTATTAAAAAAAGTACGAAAAATTATTAAGAAAGCCGAATTATCGAAACTTGAATCAACACCAGTTTCCAAGGTATTACCGGTATTACCAGTATTATCAATAATTATAAAAGCAACTCGGAAAAACAGTGCTCTTTGATTCCCTACTTCCCCTTATAAAGAAAATATTATTTCTGATTCAGTTTTCGGATTTATTTGAAAATTATTTTGAATCGAGTCAATTTCGAACTACAAAGTCGAGTTACATAGTCGGATTTACATAGTCAAATATTTTAAGGTGAGTTAACTTCCAGTTTTTCAAGTTTATCAAATCAACGGGATGGAATTAATGAAACCTCAACCTGATTTGAACGAACATCAAGAAAGCACACTGTTTTGAGGACTTTAGTCACCAAACCACAATATGAAAATTTTACGATTATTCCACAAAAGCAACGTCTTGGTTTTTGATGACCCATCCTCAAATGTTAAGGAGGCTGTCGGCTGGTGAACTTACATTTTACTGTATATATTTTGGTAAATGCCAGAAAATGTCTCAGAGCCAAAAAGTCGAAAAACATAAAAAAAACATTTTATCATGGATTTGAAAACTTTCTAGACAAAATATTTTTGTTGAAAACAACGATCTTTGAAAATATTTAGAGAAAATGAGAACCTACGAATTTCTAATGATTTTTAAGAATATATAAATTTTTGAGAATAATTATAAAATTTCAAATTATGTTCCGTTTGTGAAATTATAGAAATTAGATTTTAAAGTCCGATTAAGGGAATACTACGAAGAACACGCAAATATTCCTTAATCACACTTTTGTAAATATCTCGTCCCTACTACTTAAAAACACACTACGTTTGCTAATCAGGGACGAGATATTAACAAAAGGGATATAACTTATATCATATAAGTTTCCGTTTTAGAATTATGAAAAAAAAATCTTTCTTTAGAATCTAAAGTTTAGATATCGAAGGTCCTGGATTGTCCGACCAATCAGAAACCACATTTTAAAAATGTTGATATTTTCCCTGCGAAAGCCTACTCATCTCCGAGCTTTCAAGATAGAGCATACATTCATGTTTTTTATCAGAGAGAGCGTGCGCAGAATCATGCGGTCCATTTTTTCAAAAAATATTCATCCAGTGCTATAGCATGCTAGAATGAAAAAAGAACTGTAATTTGCTCTCATTTCAAGGCTCTGTAGCTAAAAACTACTCCTCTCTGGATTTTTGCGACCAAAACCTCGAAATAGTTAAAGTGAGGTCTATGATCTTAATTGTTGCAATTCGTTTGTTTCTAAACAGAGATTTGAATTTTCGAAAATTTAGAAATTTTCGAACAGAATGATAAAAATTATTAGGATAAAATTTTTTTTGCTCACTAATAAAAAAAGAAAAGACTGCGTATCGACTTATTTTTGCCCATCTTTCCAGAAAAGATAATTTTGAAGAATAATCTAGAACATTTCATGTCTGAGTTTTTAAATACGACCAGTACATTAAGGACCAATCTTGAATAATAAATATTATTTAGAAAATAAGAACCACCTACGAACTGCAGATCATTTTTGAGAATACGAATGATTCAAAAAAAAATTCAAACCAACAAGTTTCGAACTATTTTTAAAAATAAAGAAATTATTGAGAAAAATATAACGAAATGGTGTTTTGCAAGAAGTTTTCTAATGGAGTTAAGAAAATCTTCATTTTTAATCTGTTTTTCATTAACAAAAAGCTAGTTTTACGCAAAATATTTGCAACAGATGTGACAAGCTTAAAATTGCATGCTCCGTTTGTAAATACTGTCAAAATGATGACGTCCAACAGAAGAAAATTCCGGAAAGAAAAGTAGAAAAAAAATAAAAAAAAACACGCCTTATGATAATAATACAAAAAAATGATTCAATTTCTTGTAAATCCACATCTGATGGAGCCTATCTCATAACAAATGCTTGTTTATTGTGCTCGTAAATTCTTTGACTTGATTTTTGAACAGATTTTAGCCGATGATTAAATGTTAATCATAATCAATATCTAACGAGCTTATTCCTTCAAATAATATCAATGTTCAAAATTATTTTTTTGACAAGAAAATTTTTACTTCTCAATTATTTAAGGTACTTTATCTTGGAAAATTAATTTTTCTCAAATTGCCCAGTCAACCTTACAATAATCCAGTCATTCACCTCCACGTATTTGACATTATTTGAATTTGGCCTCTCTAACGCATACGTAGTAAAAATCCATACACGTTTTCAGTTCCAACGAAGCACAGTCGTCAATTATTTGAGGTCAACAACTAATTTTATTGATAAAAGCTTTTTCATCGTTTTGAGAACATTTTTCACATATTTTCGAAATTTCTTAATTTTCGGAAAATTCAAGTTCAATTTTTGCCCAAATCAGAAATAAATAAAAGGTTTCGTTTGGCTCTCGACGAGGTTTTCGGCTGCACAATCATATCGTTTTAAGTCCTCGCTTAAAAATCTTGGGAGGAGTAGGCTTCTGCGCGAGGCCCTTAAAACAGGCTAAAAATCCCGGTTAACAAAGATTCTGGAGTCAACTCAAATAAATCTGATAAAATCTGTCGTTTGGAGATGTGCACATATTGTCCGGTTTGTCTTAAAAAACAACCATTCGCAAATTGCGACCATTATGGTCCATTGCTTTGGTTTCAAAAACCTCCGAGTTGGCTTTGTGCTTAAAAATATCACTTTGGTTTGAAGCTCGTTTCAGATAGGACTAATTATTAGTGACTTTTGTTTTTTCTCCCAGTGCAAGATTTTTGTTTAAATATCATAGAAAATACTTTTTGTCCTATCCATGCGTGATAACGCACAAATCCGCCAATGAAAACCCCGATTTCGACTAAATTATTGACGACCACCCCTTTGATGAAATTGTGTCCATAGGATAGCTCGAAAATTTTCGTGATCTTAATAATTTTTTTAGAAAGTCAAATCTCATCGACCTGAATAATTAATGCTGACGCTTTCGGTGTTTCAGATAGAGCTCCCGAGTAGCACGTCCGATTCTTTAGACGGATCATTACGGTACGTTTTCCAAGAATAAATAAACTGGCTTGTCGTCAAAAGAATTGCCAAATTATGATGTTTTATGCGAACGTTAAAAAAATAAGATAATACTAAATATCGGAAATGTTACGATGTAAAATTTAGTTTATAATCATCCCCAAATGATAGATTGGTACATAATAATAATAATGTATTTTTCGACATATTGCATCATTATTTTTGTTTTGGATTAGATCGTTTTAAATAACTCATTTAGAGATCAAGATGAATTATAGACTATAATTTATAGTTCAAAAAATATTCATAATTCTTGGAAAATGATTCCAACTGGAGACACAAGTATTTTTATTCATGACCATCGTTTTCTCAGTAAATAAATCAAATGAAAAAGCAAAGTTTTTTTTTAGCTTCATCACAGTGGAAATTCGAGGGAGTGGCTGACGATATTTGAATGTTCCCAGAACAACTTTTTTATTGACCAATTTTGTAGAAAATTTATCACCCAGTGTTTTGAGTCAAAAAAAAACTTTGACCGCAAAGATTTTCTTTCGATGTTGAGTTTGTTCAAAAAGTGATCGATTTTTAGGGGGTCTATATATCGATGATGAAATTTAAGGATTTTAAAATTAAAAGTATCAATTTCTTTGTAACACATTTATTTGGTAAATAAACACATTTGAGTTTAAAAACTACCCAAAAAAAAGTTTAGATTCAATTTTTTATTTATTTTAAATATTTTCGAAATGTAAGAAATGAGAAAATTTTACTCACTAGATCTCATTAAAGTTGATTATTCGAGAAATTTTGTTTAAATCTTGAGGATGATAATAAATCGAAACGTTGACATAGCAAAATGAGCTTTTATAATTCATTTAAAAGTTAAGTAAACAAAAATTGTTTCAAAAAAACTTTTTCTAAATTGCGTGATCGAACGTTTGGTGGTTTTTGGTAACGTGTTAGCGTATATTTTGGACGATGAATTTTGATTTTTTCAATTGGATTATTGAATTCGAAATACAGTGGTTTGCTACAAAAAATGACCGATACAGAACATACCCTTGCGTATTAAAACGCTTAATAGTGTTTTTCGTTCATAATCAGCTAAGCCTATTAAAGGTGGTGTTCACAATACTCGAACGAAGATATGATATCTCGACTGGAGACTTTTTTACAAGTTAAAATGTGTCAATCAAAATATAAACCTTAGTTATTTATACTAAAACTAGCTACTGTGATTTTTGTCTATAAAGACAGCTTAGCTTTTTCCATATTGTCCTTATTTTTTTAAATTGTTCTAAAAATTTTAAAAATAACGTTCAAGAGCTGAAATATAGGCCAAAGTTTCTGAGGTCATTCTTTAATAATAAAAAATAATTTGTTGGGAAAAATAGTAAATACGTTTTTTTAGTTTTATTTTTGCTCTTCGGTATAAATTTTTCGAAAAAAAAGGTGTTTTATAGATAATTTTACGAAAAAAGGTATTTTTTATAGACAAATTTTCCATATTGTCCGAAGGTTTTGCCATATTGCACTTAGGTTTTGCCATATTGCCTTGAGATTTTGAAATATTGTCCTAGAATTTTCATGAAAATAATGAAGATCCTTTTTTTTAATCTTTGACGAAAATTTCACGGAAAACAGGTGTTCTACAAAAATTTTGCAATATTGCTCTAAAATTTCGCCATATTGTTCTTAGAGTTTGCCATATTGTCCTTGAATATTTTTGCCATACTGTCCTTGAATGTTTTTGCCATATTGTCCTTATAGAGGACGAACCAAAATCTATGAGTGTAGGTTTTGACTCTATTCCTGCCATATTACTGCCATGGCACGATGAGTAACTAAAATTAAAAGTTGACTCGCTAGAACCTACGCTTTCCTTATGATTTGATAACCAAAGGTAGTCCATAGACTTTTGGTATTCATACTATAGTAGGTCTAACAGACCGGTCCCCTCTTAACATCTGATTTTTTCGAAGCCAAAATTTATGACAATATTTGAGACTAATAATATCAAGATAATCTGATGAAGTTTGAAAATTTTGGCGATATCTTCAGATTCTGAAGTCGTAAAAAGCTCATTTTGGCTGCATTTTTATTTTTGTTAACGGTTTGCTTACAAAATCTAAAAATTTTAAAACCCGGTTCGCACATTTGTGAAGCTAAGAAAATAAAGTAATTCCTTCAAAAAAGTTTGTAAATCATGAAATTTTATAAAAAATTAAAAAAAATTTATTTTTCGAAAAAAAAATTTCCAAAATTTTCTTAGATTCAGAAATTTGGGGTTACGGAGGTCAATATCTCGAGATCTATACATGGAAAATTAATAATTCTTGCGGCATTCGAAATTTTGTTGTCGATTTCATTCTAGAAAAATCAAAATAAAATAAATTTCGAACAAAAAAGTATTTTATTAGACACAACCGAAACTTTGAACGTCTCGCATAAGCAAACCAAAAAAGATATTGAAAAACGAATGCCACTTTAACTGGAACACACAATTTTAAAAGTGATTTCTTTATAAAACAAATCTGACATCAGTGCTCTAAATGAAATTGAATATAAACTTTAAGTACACACTCTACTACTATTTAGTCAAAAACCGGGTTTTTCGACCAGTATCACGACGGTACGATCATGCAAAAACTTTTAAATAATTTTTTGAAAAATTCAGACAAAAATCAACTATGTTCCAAGATTTCAGTATCGTCAGGCTGTCCGTTAGAACAGGACTGGCGCGCCATGGCGTTTTCAAAAAGTAAAGCGCGTCGGTTACCGCCTTAATACATAATTTACCATTATGAAGGAAAACTTTAATTTTCACCACTGGGTTTTGCAGAATATTATTTTAATTGTCGATTTAGTTTTCTGCCAGGTCGATTAACCCAAGAAGCCTAACCCAGAATATGGATTACCACTTAGAAGTCTTCGCCATTCTTTTATTAACATTAAAATTCACTGTACACAAAATTAATGTTTAAGGCCTATAATTATACTGTAGGCAACCTACAGTAGGCTTTATCACAATAATAGTCGTGAGAAGCATTCCGAGCGTCGCGAGAAAGTTTCAAGAGATTTTATAATTCAAATATTTTCTAAAACTTTTCTAGGAATTTTATTTTCGAAATTTTAGGGATTATTTTTAGAATTTTTTTATGACAATTTTTTCGGACAAATTTAAACTGCAAATAAAAAAATAATTTTATTTTTTCAAATTTCTATTTCTTTTTCAGCAAAAAAATTTTCAGAATAATTTTCGGTCACTATTTTGCAGCTGGAAACTCGAATGGTAGGTCACCAATTGAGTTCCTGTTGATTTTCAAATGAGCTAGAGACTCAAATGAATGACCTTCAGCTCGAATTCATTGTTGTAATCGATGCATAAATCCTGCCCCACAGATTTCGTCAATCATTTCTTGAGGAAAATCATCATTTCAGATTGACTGGTTTATATTGACGATTTCTGCCGTTAAATTCTTGACAGCACCGGGCAAAAGTTGACTTTTCTGTCATTTCAGATAACCATATGTTCTAAAATTCAAAGTCGTAATCTGGTCCCTTTCAAACCCGCCTCATAATAATTCTAGGGCAGTTGTGAAAAATCTTAGGATACTCGTTTGTAGATCTATCCTTCGTCTAACGATTACACATCTCAAACTCAAAATTGTTACATCACATCACCAGGTGCTGAGTCAATCCTAGAACACCCAAGCCTTTTTTCAAAATTATACTTCTATTAAGCCCAACATACAAAGCGTCTGAAAATTCACACAGAGTACGGGAAGAGTGAGGTTACTAATATGTTTGGCCCATTTTTTTGAATTTCGCTCTTGTATTTTCTAGAGTCACTCTTGAACGCCGATTTTTACAATTTTTCGTCTTCAAAGTGATACTTCTCTTAGACGGATGTTCAGAATAAGACCGTT
>SCLH01000545.1:159360-169516 GCA_004367855.1 Oikopleura vanhoeffeni | reverse complement strand
CCCATCACCAGGTGCTGAGTCAATCCTAGAACACCCAAGCCTTTTTTCAAAATTATACTTCTATTAAGCCCAACATACAAAGCGTCTGAAAATTCACACAGAGTACGGGAAGAGTGAGGTTACTAATATGTTTGGCCCATTTTTTTGAATTTCGCTCTTGTATTTTCTAGAGTCACTCTTGAACGCCGATTTTTACAATTTTTCGTCTTCAAAGTGATACTTCTCTTAGACGGATGTTCAGAATAAGACCGTTTTTCGACTCAGGTAGATAAATATAGATACATATAGTGTCGTCAATATGTTCGGCTCGGATTTTTGAATGTCATCCTAGAATTCTAGAAATATGATTATAAGTGAACCGGAAATGAAAAGTTCGAAAAAAAAGTTCTGATCGGAAGAAAACTACCCCCACATCAAAGCTGAGAGTTCACTGATCAAAAAATCTGCTTACGGCTAATCGAAATTTTGAACCAATCAGTGTCAAATTCGATAATGAGGTTTAACATTTTTTCTTAAAAATAATTGAAATTTCTAGAATTCGATGAAGACATTTTCGATAATTTTAATGTCATGCATCGTTTTAGGCGGGTCATATTCACCAATAAAAAATGTTCATATCATGGTAGAATACCGATTTTATGCGGGTTAAAGCTAAAAAATATTCGAATTTTGATAATTCTAGAATTTTTTCTAGATTGTTTTGAGAAAAATGATTGCCACCATGAGATTTCTTGGGTCCACTTTAGTCATAATCGATGCTAATGTATCATAAATTAATTCTATAAAGGCCTCAAAAAATTACGACACCACCCCTCTTAAATGTGAAAAAGATAAAATGTGAAGAGCTGAAGTTGACATCATAATTATTAACAACTTAAAATATTTTGAAACCATATGGTACCATCTGATAGAGAATATCATTTAGTGCAGTGTCAACTTATTTTATATGCATTTGGAACTAATTGCATATCTTATTTCTGCATTTAATTTTTTATATTATTTTCTTTCTTTAACATGTTACCATTGACCCTTTCATGATATATTCAAATGACGTACGGTTGAATATAAACAAGTACATAGTTCCAACTTCTAGCGTGGAAATTAACTCAAGAATTTCGCGTCTCTGATTGGCTTTCCGTTCAACATGATAGGAATAGATGACTTTTTTAGAAGGGAGTGGGCACTTTTCAATGTGGGAGTTAGAACTTGTTTTCGGAGACTGTGCCTTTTTAAGGTTGGTTTTGAGCACACACTGTGGGCACGTTTTATTATTTTAAAGTCTTATTGACTAAAGGGTTTCACCGATCACGTCTTAAATTAACATAAAGATATATAAAACATTCGAGAGAAGCAAACGAAATATTTTTTTCAGATTTTATAATCTTCAACATTTGTTTGAAAAATTATGAAATCTTGTTTTGGAATTTTCAGAAATTATTCGAAAATGATTAAAATTTTTAATTTGAATAAATATCTGAGCTACCTGGAAAATTCAAAAATATCATATTTTCAATTTTTTCTTACCTACGAAAGTTGACACTAAAAGTAAATCTCAAATTAAAAAAAAAAAAAAATTAAAAAAAAAAATTAAATTTAACATCAAATTAAATTATGGCAGAATATTAAGATTTGTATGCTCTTACTTATTCGATCATATTTATAAAAAATTTTTGTCATTGAAAAACTGGAAAACCATGAAAATTGACAAAAATGTCATGTTTTCACCAAAAATGTTTGAGCGTAATTTTTCGAGAAAAACGATAAAATCATTTATGCAATTTTATATAATTTAAAAATTTCCAGAAAATATGAGATAATCAGATTTAACTTCGTCACATAGAAATTAAAACATAAAAACTTCACGAATAGCAAATATTTTTTTAGAACATTCGAAAAAATAGACGTTCTATTTCCCCCAGAAATTTTCATAATATTCCGAAACGGTGGTTTGATTCAGATGGTGTACGGTAAATTTATGAATAATTCAATCTCGCATAAATGAGGCGCTAATTGCACCAAAAAATAAAATTATTATTTTTCCTTAGGGGGGATTACGTGGTTTTAGGGAGAATGAAACTGCGCCCTTTTTATTTGAATTATTTTCTTTCAATTTCCTTCAAGAACTGCTCCACCGCAAAGCGGCGCAAATGTCTGGAGAAAACATTATAAAAATACTGAATTGTCAATTATTCAACATCAAAAATTTTTGATTTGATAAAAATCAGATAAAACAAGGAAAAATATATTAAAGGAACAGGTTATATTTATCACTGATTAAGTAAATTTGTAAAAACAATTTATGGAAAATAATTTTAAAAATTCTAAGTGAGAAGTAAGAGCCGCCTTGCTCAAAAAGAAAGACAAATTGACACGATTTTTTTAATTGGCATCGATTCATTTTTTTACCTGGTTGATATTTTTTAATTATAGTTTCTTTATTTTCAAATTTTTTATCCTATAAAATATTTTAACAATAATTTACTAATTATATTGAAGCTTGTTAATACGAGTTCAATTAATATTTTTTGTTAAAAATTTTGAAGTCAGAGTAAAATTTTTCAAGGAATTTATAATTTTATTTTTGATTTTTACAGTTGAAAAAAATCAATATGAACTAAGTTTTCGTGACTTATTGTGACCAAAACAGATGCTAAGAGAGGTATCGGAAATAGGAGTAACACATTTCAAATGATATTTTCAAAAATTCTTAAAAGATAATTTAGAAATTTTTTCAAATTTTTTGTAAACCCAAGATTATCAAATGACCGGGAATAACCCAATATGGATATCAAAACAAATTTGAAAATCCCGACTTTTTTGACTTCGAAATAAAATTTGAAAAATGAGAGTTTTTTCCAAAAAATTTTTCTATAAAAGTATTTTCCATTGTTTGCTGTAAAGTCATAATTGCTATTTTGAATTTCACATATTGCTTTCATTTTACGAGTTTTGCAATTTTTGAAACAATTTTCTATAAATTTACAGTTATCCGAAAAAATTTTCATTTTATAAAATAGTTTTGTATTTTTATATCCCCTATTCACACTTTTGTGAATATCTCGGCCCTACTACTTTAAAACACACTACGTTTCCTAATCAGGGCCAGGATATTCACAAAATTGTGAAAAGGGGATATGATGAAAATGAGTACAAATTTATTTTGAATGTTGCCAATCATATTTTTCCAAATTTTTTTGTGTTAAATTCAAACCTTAAAACAGAAATGAAAATCTCAAATCTCACCGACGTAATTGTCCATGCCTTTGCTGCAAATGTTGAAACTACAACTGAAAACTCACTAGGCCGATTTGGGGGTCAGCGAGAAAGCCTTTTAGGAGGTACATCTGATAATTCTGGCACTGGAATGGGCCGGAGATACACAGATTTGCTCAGAATTGTTCAACATTTTACTCCTGGTTTTGATGAAAGAAAATACTGGGCATATGGATGTAATTGTTTAATTCTTGGAGATAGACCAATGAGCGACCCAGGATTCGGAAAACCAGTTGATCCTCTTGATATGACTTGCAAACAATATAAAGACTGCCAAAAATGTGTCAGACAAAGATATGGAGATGTGAGTGAAATAAAAATTTTGAAAGTTACTCAAAAATAATTCAATTTTTTTTTCAAATATTCGAAAATTGACAATATGAATTTTTGAAAATTTCTATTACATCGAGACTTAAAAGTGATTTAAAAACAAACTTACAAACAAAAAGCTTTTTATACTGCCTTGAATCAACTCAAGTCTCGACAAATCACTCTGTCTCGACGCTTCTTGGAACTCACGCGGTATTGAAAATATATGATATTTGCGAAAAGATAATTACAAAAAATAATTTGAAAGCTAATTATATCAGAAAAACATTATAATTTATGATATTTAAGATATTCAAAAATATGGTAACAATAATATTTCGTTAAAAAGTAATATAAAAATTTTCAAAAATTAATTATATTAAAGATATTTCTGAAATCAGAGATAGCAAGAATAAATTCGAAATTGAATAAATCAAGGGTTTGTAAAATAATACTAGCAGCAAACTCATTAACTTGATAATATCAAAATATCCTCAAAATTACAACCATCAAATAATTATTTTTATAATTTATTCAATAATTTATACAACGTTTCGCGTGAGCATCTTTCATGTTTTTAAGATATAATTTCGCTAAGTTTCAAGACTTTAAAGATCAGAATCTAGAAATTCTCAAAAAATTTGTGGACAGAGAAAAGTTTTAATTTTTTTCAAATAAAATTTTCATCAAATAATTAATAATCAAAAATATGAAAATTTTATTTGTCGAAATAACAACAAAATCATCAAAATTAAACAAATGTTTTAAAGCAATGCATTGGTGAGTTTGTAAAATATCGATGGACGAAAAACAAGTCAAACGAAGTGGTGTGCCGAGATGCTGCAGATACTTGCGAGCGAAACTTGTGCGAATGTGATCTTGATTTTGCCAAAAAGATCCCCGGCCAACTTCATCATTTCACTACAGATTATCATCTTTTCTGGTCTGAGATTGGCTGGGAACCAGAAAGTGACGAATTTTGCGTCAGAGGGGGTAAAAATGCCGATCCTCAATGTTGTGGCCCGGATACGGGACCTCTTTTTATTTACAATTCTATTCAAAAACAATGTTGTGATGACTTTAGTATTCAGCCAATGGGAATGTGTTAAGTATCAAAAATTGGTTTCAAGAATTTAAAACTTTGAAGTTTTTGGGAAAAAACTCAATTTTTTAAGAGAAAAACCCCCCATGGTAATAAATTAAGAAATCTGGCCGTTTTGTATTACAAAATAAAACGTTTAATTAATTCTTAAATAAAACATTTAGTTTAAATTATCGGTTTAAATACATTATATAATCTATATATTCACAAATGTCTACCAATCTGAAAAAAGGTTAAATTCTATCAAAATTTCAAGTACAAGATTTTACGCGCCCATATTTAATTTTTTGAGGTTCATGCTATTCAAAACGGTATCAGTAATGTTTTACAGATACAAAAATCTCCCGATTCTTCAAAACTAACCCCGATATAAAACTTTGAAAAATAAGTTTATTTCGGTTTTTAAACTTTTAGGGAAAAAAAATTGGAAAGCAAATGTAATCCAGCAAAAGTGACCAGAATAGAAGCATATGATGAAATTGTTGGTTCATTCACGTCACAACAACCCCTTTAAGTTGACAGAGCCAGTTAACTTGACAATATGCGTCAAGCAAGGAGAAGCCGTTTTTAATAAACCTGTTATGCTGTAAATACATATATAAATATAAATAAACTATTTCAACATCAGCAAAATTACAAATCCTTTTTATTACCTTTTGGACTAAGCATCATAAGTTGAAAATTTTAAATAAAATATATGAAAAAAGGGCCTCGGCTGACAGATGGTCATCATTTGACAAAAAAAGTGGAATAGTTGCAGCCGGTAAAAAACCTGAATTTCAAATCAACCAATGTAATCGTTACAAATTAGAGCAACCCAATGGAACGAACCCATTTGCCAGGCATCGCGATTGAAGAAGCGGCGTCGCAGACAATAGCGCAGTAAAGTCCGCAATATTGCCGCGCAAGTCTGATTATGTGTGGTAGTAAGTGTAGTATAAGACCGCGGGGCCCCGCGACCAATCAAAGTTGGATATTTAGCAAGTACAGTAGAATTGAATTCAATTGAATTTAAACTATATTTTCTCAGAATTATCTTTTCTGGGATTATCGTTATTTTTGTAAATAAAAAAATAAGGAAATAAAATATTTTTTTTAACATTTAATTAAAATAAATTAATTAAAATAAATTAGACGTTTAATGGAAAATAACTGAATATAATTTTTTTGAGGCAGTAGAGACCACNTTATTTGTATAATAAAATGTTGTCAAAATTATTTCACTTGAAGTCTAATTTATTTGTATAATAAAATGTTTTAAAATTATTTCATTTCTTTATTTTTTAATTTGCAAAAATAACGATAATCTCCGAAAAGATAATTCTGAGAGAAGTAAGTTTGAATTATCAATTGAATTTCAATTATCTTTGAAAAATCTCGCCTACTACTGTACTTGCTTAATATCGAACTTTGATTGGTCGCGGGTCCCCGCGGGGTTATACTACACTCACATAATTACCACACATAATCAGACTCGCGCGGTCCCTATTGCGTTCTCAACTGTGCTCTTGTCTGCCTCATCGAAATGCCTGGCAAATGGAAAGCTCCGAACCCAATCATATCATCCCTTTCAAGAGATCACCCATTGTATATCAGAATAAAACACTATTTGGTCGAACCACATGTGCTATTTCCTCAACTTGCCAATAAAAACTCATATTTAAGATTTTCAGTGACAAAAACGTTAGGGAATGGTCGCCACAAATTAAGCTGCTTTTTAAAGCTTTTGCTTCATTTCAGTGAAACCTGCTAAAGAATGGCATCTATTAATTTTAATACAGGGGCCCCATACCGCTGGCAAAATATCACCGAATTTTCACTGTTTTTGAAGCCTTATTTTCAACTACTTTATAACTAAGGTTTTTTGCGCAAAAAAATGTTTAAAACATTTTTTTCAGTACAAATACCTTGTTTTAAAAACAATTTCTTCATGGTGAGTCTTAATTTTAAATATTATACCGCTATAACTGTATACATTAATACTAGCTGACGAAGACGAAACGCCTTTCTGATTTTTTGAACGAGAAACTTCAATTTTGTCTGAACTTCCGACGATTATGGCCTCTCTCTGAATTCTCTCTTGCATTTATTGTGTAAAAAACTTGAAACTTTTTCGAGATTACAGGAGGGGCCATATCGCCGAAAAACTTACGCAATTTAACGATTTTTAGCTGAATTCCTGCCAGTGGCAATATCGCCAAAATTGCGTGGGCGTTTGCGGTTTTTATTACAAATTTATTTTTAGTGCGTCATGAATGACGTCATAATTCAAGATCTAATTTTCCAAATATACTTTTTTGAATTTTTTTTTGATTTTCCAATACAAATTTAGAATGTCCCTCCTCCGCTGTGCACGAACTGTACCATCTGATTATTCTCCACTGAAAACGGGAAGTACGCCTTCTCACATCACTTACTGAGGAGCCATTCAATAAACATAAACATTACTTTTGGTAGATTACGTAATTCTATACTTTCTAGTACGTTACTTCATTTGAACTTATTGTGAAACACATTAAAAATTTAAAAACTTTTCAAATTATGACGTCATTTCAAATGCCCACGCGTTTTAAATTTTTGAACAAAACAATTAATTTCTGTTGCAATATCGCCGAAATTGCCAAAATCGCCGAAAGTGCTCAATATCCCTTTATCACTTTTCGGTTAGAATGCGTAGCCACCACTCCTTTTAACGTGTGATTTTAACGTTGTGGCTACGCATTCTAACCAAAAAGTGATAAAGGGATATCGCCGAATTTTTTGGAAGAAACGATATTGGGCCTCCCTGTAATTGTTATGAAATTAAGTTCATCCTGGATCCCATTGATATTTTATCATTTTTAATTCAACTGGAATAAGCACTCAAAGAAGCATCCGGAATGAATCCCAAATAGCTTTTTATGCAACATTATTATGTGGGAGAAGGTTAACGATTTTGAAAAAGCACTTTGTCCATTAAAACGTAAATGTACCCAAAATACTTTCTAAAAAATTACTAATAGTCGTTTATGATCACTCTTAGAATTTCACCATGCCAAATTATGAATAAAAATCCGGATGGCTCACACCCATTTTCTCTCCATTTTCCTCTCCATAATTCTTAATTGTCAAAATGTTTATTATGAACCAACTCATCCTGGTCCGCTCTGGTGCCCATTATAAATGCCACTTTGTTGATCAAAAGTTTTTGCCGATTTTTTTATTAAAACTGTTTATAGATACTTTAATAGAGTTGTTTTTTAGAAGTCTGCCCTTTTTAGCCCATCACTTATTTGAGATTTTGCTAACTGTCGGTTAAAATTTTTGTTGGTAAGGGGGTGGTAAAGGCAAAACTGAGCTTTTCTGGAACATATTACGTAGAAACTTCTTCAAAGCTTACGTTAAGAAAAGAAAATTTCAGCAAATTATTTGTCTAATTTTATTAATGGTAAACCAAACCACGTACCAGCACAACCAGCGTTTTAACCGCGTTTGACCAAAAAAATCTTATTTTATATAATCTTATTTTATGAAAGTGGGTGACTTGATCAATTTTGATTTGAGGTGACCACGATGATTATGAAGCGAATCTACCGAAACAAGAATAAAGCAATTTTTTGTGACAAACAACATTTTTGATATGGATTAAGGGCCCTCAGTTTACATATCGTGCATATTTGAATGATACACACACCGGCATACTAGCACCAAACCAAAACCCTGGATTAGACTCTAATCATTAGAGAATAGAATGATTTCATAGGTCAGATTTGAGCTGATTCAGCAAAGAAAATGCTCGTATTCCGCATTTTTTAAATATACTGGATCTGTCGGTGAAGAGCCCTTAATCCATATGTCAATTTTAACTTTTCGGAGGTGGATAGAATACATTCCTAATAGAAGTAAATACGAAAATACAGTCGGCGACAGTAGTGCTAGTTTAAGCACTATTAGCAAAGAAAATCCGATACAATCCGATCCGAAATTACGATACGATCTGACCAAATTATGCCGATCCCAACTCCCCACTACTCAATTCACTCCTTGAACTGATTTGCAATAAGTATTGTTTTTTCGTTAACTGCGTCTTGATGAGTTTATTTAGCCAAGATGGTTCAAAATCTTTTGAAATAGAGCATTTTCAGTTCAATTCTTGGTCTAACACATTTTGATCTAACAATTATCGAAAATTATATATTATAATGAGCAAAGTTTCATAAAAATGGCATCAAATCTAAACGTTATCTAAAAGAATAACTTATTCTTAACAACTCTTGATTTCATTTCCTGACTATCAGGATCACGATTTGAAATACAAATCTGGTTACACATATCAAGCATTCTTTACGAATTTATGAATTGTTCAAAAAAGTTTGGGTGATTAACTTCCATTCAGAATTGTCTATTCTAACTTTCTTATATATATTGATGTCTCAAATTAAAAAACTTATGGTTTGGCTGAAATTCGATGTTTTAGAGAAAATTCAGATTTTTTCACTCACGCTGGAGACTTTTTTTTAATGTGAATATCAAACGAAACTACAGTAGTCAATTTATCTTACACAATATTGTTTAGGCTTCAAATTTAGTCAAATCATAACATCGTGGGCCACAATTCGTGGCATGTCAAGGGAATTCAATATGATTTTTTGAAATTCGTAAGTGCCGATGGACACTGGTTTGAATACAGGGTTGTTTTGAAATGCTGAGTACACGGGACCAGTGTCACGGGTTAACAATTGGTTATTTAATGTCAAGGTATTCGAAGTATTATAAGTCATAATTATGATTAAAAGATATACTTTTGTTAACGTTTTCGATTTATTATCATTATCAAACCATTTTTATAATAAAGAAAAAGTTACGCAGAAGTCTTCACAAAAATTTATTGTACAGATTTCTAGAGAATTTTTTAATTTGATTTATAGAGAAGGCATAATAAAGCTAAAATAAGACATGCCAATTTCAAAGAAGTTTGAAGAACGTTAGTTCTTCTTGTTTGTTCAAAGTAGGTCTTTGCATACGTATGAAAAACGCCTCTGCGTCCATTCGATGTTTTTTGGACCGAAAGTTTTTCTGAATTACTCTGAAATGAGAATGATAAAATTTCATTTTGACTTGATCTTTTGTCAATGAAAGTTTTTCCTTCTCATCTTCAAGTTGTTTATCGGTTAAATTTTCATCTTTATTTGGCATTTTAAAAATGTTAAATTTTTTCTTATATTCTTTACAGCCAATGATATGGCTATAAATTGAAGTTTTTCGGCACTTTTGCTGGTGTTCACCAGCTCTGACTTTTAAACGGCGCTTACTTTGGCCTATGTAATTTGATGCACATTCACACTGGAAATGATAGATACAGTTCGCAGTTTCCATAAGTTCTATTTTGGGTTTAAAGGTGTATGAATAAATGTTAAAAATTTTTATGCTGTGATAGCAGGTGTTAATAGAAAAATCTGGTGCAAAGTTTTTCATCTTTTTTACCAGCTTTTT
>SCLH01000545.1:53587-81190 GCA_004367855.1 Oikopleura vanhoeffeni | reverse complement strand
GATATTAGCACCCAATCAAAACTCTTGATTGCGGAATAGGCCGATTTCATTGGTCAGGTTGAGAAAGGATCAACCAATCAAATGCTCAGATTTCGCATTTTTCAAATATTTAGGATATTTGGATATTAGGATATTTAGGATGAGGTCCGGTAATCCATATATCATTACGATATATCATTACCCCACCTACAATTCTATTTGCGTAAGGCCTCATCTGAGCTGTATAATATTCATAAGTTGATTTTAATTGACTAGTTTCGTGTATTAAGACATTTTCAAAAGTAAATAATTTCTGCAGAAAATACAATAAGTCTGAACTTGAACAGAATCTAGAAAATGCAAAAAAATACAGTTTAGTTTTTTAATCGGGCTTTTTTCCTATTTTTTAGTGCCCATTTTGGAGTAAAGTACGAAAAGTTTTAATGAAGTACGCCTCAGTCTGAATTCTTTCAGCCCAATTTTTGAAATTGGAAGTTAATATTTTAAAGTGGGACCCAAAGTGTTCATAAATAAGTGTTGTTTTTTCTGCGGGTTTTAAATGTTGGTATGAGTTATCTCGTTTGTTTTTTGCTAGTTTTTATTGTAGGCCTCGCAGTGAGCCTTATGAAAAAAGATCGCTTCGCCTTTTGAGAGTTGCTGGTGCTCTCTTATTCGGGTGTTTACGGCTCGTACATAGTCAGCACCACAATCGCAAATATAGTGATAGTTGCAATCAGGTGTCTCATAAAGTGAAAGTTTTTCTGCTTTCGCAGATGTTGAAAAATGTTTGCTTATTTTCACTGTTTTCAGAGCTATATTCACTTGAAATTGTGGTAAAAACGTACTAAAGTTCTTGTACATATCTATTACGGGACTTCCTGGTCGTTTTTTACTAGATTTTTAGCGAAAATTGTTATATAATTCGACGTTTGCAAATATCTCATCCGATTTCATTCTTAGATAGCACAAATATCTTGTAAAGAATAAAATTAAAAAATTGGTCCATCGGACTATTTCTTTTATGTTTTTTTCTAAGATTACTGAAATTGTTTAGTTACAGTATTACTGTATTAGTTTTTCTTCAACAAAATAGGAAACAATGGTCGGATTCGGATCCACTTTTTTATTTTATTATCCACAAGATATTTGTGCTCAGTTTGAGCTATCTAGGAATGAAATCGGATAAGTTTTTTGCAAACGCCGAATTGTTTAAAAAATTTCGCTACAAATCTAGTAAAAAACGACCAGGAAGTCCCGTAATTGATATAACTCTGTTTTGTAAGAAGAATATTGAAAGCAAAGAGTTGTAGTTATTTTGGGCCTTTCGGGTTTTGGGGTGTTTTAAGAAATTCCTTCAATTTTGCCTTAACAAAGTATCTGGGGTATTCATTCCGATAAAAATGGTTTCTAGATTTTTGAGGCCTTCTGAGAGGTAAATTTCGTTTGAGCTTGAATTTGCAACATTGTGAATTTGTGTCCAAATGTTGGATATGAGGTAGCGTTTTGCCATTACCGATTTTTTGTAATTTTGGAGAATAGTATTCAGACCAAATTTTCGGTAATTATTAAATTCAATTTTTTCGTTTATGATAAAAAGTTCACAATCCAAAAATTTAAGGCTATTTTCGTTCATGTTTGTCGACGGGAAAAATAAGTCTTTATCCCAAGAGTTAATTTTTTGAAATATTTTGTTGAAACTTCTGTTTTTCATAAAACAGCATATATCGTCTGCATAACGCAGCCAGACTAGTATATCTCCGGATTTTTTAAGTTTTTTTATTACGTCAATTTCCACCATGTAGACAAAAAGGTTTGCAATAATGCCTGATAAGCATGATCAGTGATCATTGATCACATAAACAACCCTTCTAACTGGCGATAAATCCCTGTTCGACACCTAAATATACTACAATAGGTCACCTATTGGCACAAAATATAGGATAGACTTGACTTTGGTGATCACATGTATCGTTCAGGCGCTAAAGAGCTCTGGACTTTAAATTGAAAATTTTCCAGAATTCTGGAGGTGAATTGCTTGAGAACTTGGGGAATGTTAGCTTTTTGCAAACGAAAATTAAAATTTTAGAATAAACTCAACAAGCATGAGTCATGCTGCATGACTATAGTATCATCTTCAGGCTCATAATCTCGAATTAAATACCATATATGACGATTTGAAATAAGGAATTTCAAAAGTAAGAAATCGGTTTTAATGTGTTTAAGCTATCTTGTAGAGAATTTTTTTTTGGTCATTTTAAGACGTAGGATTTCTTCTGGTTTTGAGATTTTTTCGAAGAAAAAACTGTTATAAGGTGCGAAAAGTGACCTTTTAGTCTTCGGGTTCTCACGGGAGTTAAAATACCGGTATCACAAATAAATAAATCTTATCTCGCAGCGAAAGTTTTTCTCTGAGGACTATTTTTTTTGCAGCGTTATCGATGATCGGTTGGTCAAAATTAACCGGTAAAGTTATAGCTCGTACCGACATGATATTTAATGATTTACATGTAGCCAAAGATGCGCAATTTATCTGGTTTCCTGGAAACAGGATTAACGAACTAAGGGTCATAAGTGACCGCCAAGGTGCGCGAGGAGCGGCAATTTGTATCCCTCGATAAAAAGCCGAAAGTAATATTTCTCTCAGCTATAAATTGCCTATCAGCGCCAAACCCTTGCGGTCACATTTTAACCCTAGTTCATAATATCGTTCCAGAAACCGATAATGTGCGCATCTGTGGTTATGTAAATCATTAAAACTGTCCATCCCGGTACCGGAAGCTATACTTTAAACCGTTAATTTACCCAGCCGGCTACATCGATAACGCTGCAGAAAAAAATCAGCCTCGGAGAATAACCTTTTGCTCGAGTTCGAACCTTATTTGTTATTGTGATACCGCTATTATAACCTTCTCGTGGAGAAGCCGAGGTACTTAAAAAGTCTCTTTCGCACCTTAAAGACAGTTGCTGTTTTTTTGAAAAAATCGTCAAAAACCACAAGACGATCCTTTCTCTTCAATGAGCACTTCAAATGATAATGTTCTCCCATATTATTGCTAAGCGGGGTAGTCGCGATGTGGCATGACTTTTGGGTCAATAACTTACGAAAATAAGTTAGTTGGTTTTTTTTTGTGCTTATTATCGTTAGCTAAACCAAATAAATGTTATCAGTCTCATTAAATTCATTTTTTATCTTATTTAAGGAACGTAGTTTGGTTAAACTATTTTCTACATTCGTAAAATTTTCGAAACAAATTCAAAGCATTATGAACATTTAGCATTTTTCCGTCCAAAATTTTTCTGGATTAAGTTATGAATTTTGTGAATAAAAGAAAAAAATAGCCACTTAACCTTTTTCATGGCATGTTACATATTTCTGACCGCTGTTTGAAGAAATCATGAAATGTTGTTTTTTGTCATTTTGTTGTCGACCTTTTAGCAATAATATGAAAATTTTCCGCAAAATCAAGTCCAAAAATTGTAAGTTAGTAGTTTTTGAAGATCTCGTAAAATCAGCGCCGGAATGCAGCTTGTGAAATTTTTCTGGTATGCTATCTTGGTTTCCGGTAATTCAACCGATGCAAGGGTCGAAGTTAATATCGGTTTGCTGGAACTCTGATCGAAAATTTACAACCTTGCCTAAGGAACCGGTTGTGCATTTGGCACGCAGATTTCTAAAAATTTTAATTTATTGTTTAAAAAATCTGTATAAAAGTTGCGGGTCGTAATTAGGCGTACTAAGCTTTTATAAAGTCAGGTGACATTTCTTTTCTATATTAAACTCAATTGAAGGTCAATTTTTTCCTTAAAAAAGCTGTTTTCTCTATATTTTCATGAAAAAATCTTCATCATTTACAGAAATTTTTGCATGTGGGATAATGATTCCTCCACAATTAGTGCCCATGTACAACCGACAATGTCTGAGTTTCATCAAATATCGCCTTTAAAAAAAATCCACACGAGTCACAGTTGGAAATGGAAGTGTAATAAAAGTGGTTTTGGTATTTTTACAGATACTTAAGTATGTAAACAAATTTAAAAATATAAACGTTTGCAAGTACTGAACACTTCGTTTTAGATAAAACATAAAATTAAAAATTTTCACATTTTTTTTTCTTCAAAAAATCACTCCGCAAAGTAAATGGTACCAATTGCCACATTCGCTGCTACCCCCTTAAACAAAGCACATTTAAACCGATTTTTTATTTGTTTGAAATTACTCTACTTTCAAATCGTCTATTTTCAAAACCGCAAATGCGCGAAGTTGGTTCGTCTTCGTCGAATTTTCTCCCATATTGTTCTTTGAAAATTTATCTGAGAATGTAAAAATTGGTGTTCCTAATTGCTCAATTCATTAACGTCAGGGAGTGTTCTAGAGGTGATTCATGAGAACAATGAAACATGAGAAGCGAAGTACGCTCACTCCGATGTTACGCTCATTTATATGTTTTTTTCTTCAATTAACGTGGCAGCCACCAGCGGGCATATTTTCTATAAAAAAACACAGAAAAGGGTAATATTTATGGTGAAATACCAGTAAAATCGAAGCTAAAGTTTGCTAGCTACCTTAGAAGAAAAAACTTATTGGATAGGTCTCTGGATCCTCGGTGAAATTTTTAATATTATTTGATCAACCTTACAGTGGATCTTTAAAAATGCAGGGTAGTCTCTAAGCGCGGGTTTCGAAGTTCCACGTAATGTTGTCGAGGATTGTGTTAGTCTGATTGCCTTAGTGATTACGCATACCAACTTCAGACTGGCCTCCAATATCAAGTCAACCTTGCCCTATTATCATCCGATCGAACACGCGCTACTAGAGATAGCCTCATTGTTCAAGATCCACCTACAGGTTAAAAAATCATATGGTCAAATAGCTAAGGCATAAAATTTTTCGAATTTCAAAGGAAATTTTAAAACTGTTCTCTCTCGAATAAAGTTCCTTCAGTAAAAAAATATTCCAACATCCAGCCAACAAAATGTATTTCAAAAGTGCCCAAGAAAACCGCCGAGTATCTCGTTAATATACTCAATAAATGCGTAGATATAAAGCGAAATAGTTTAAACTTCGTTAAATTATACTAAAATAATCCTCAAACCTCCGTCTTAAGGGGGTAACCGACTGGAGTCTGTATCTCAGACTCAATAAGATAGAGCTAAGTTTAGTTGCATTGTCCATTTTCGTGCATGGTCTTTGCTTCCAAGAAAAAATAAAAAAATAATTTTTCGATGTCAAAAATTTCAAAAGTTCTATATTTCAAAGTTTATTTCTTAATCAGCACTGGATCTTTGAAGTAATAATTTTGCTCTAATTTTTTGCACTTTGATCACTTGTGAATCAGATCCTTGAACATGGCCATAAAAATTTTTAAATTTTCGAAATAAAAAATTCAACATATTTTCTTAGATCCTCAGAAATTTGGGGGTAACCACGGAGGCTGTTTCTCGAGAACTCAGAAGTTGATACCCGACACAGCCGGATTTGCTGCATTCTTATTTTTTGGTAACGGTTTGCTTATAAAAACCCTGAAAAGCATGCAATTTCGATTAAAAAAAATTTTCCGAACTTTGCATAATTAATGAATTGTTTTCTTGAAGTATTTTTTCAGGGAATTAACTTTTTCTCGTTTGATAGACATTGGATCTGTACTATTTTTACAACTAATTTTTATTGTGACAACTTACTCGACACAATGTATATAAAAATATGATTTTTACCAAAAAACATAGGTTTTGGAATTTATTTCTTCAACAATCTATTCTTTTGACGATTTGACGGGTAATACTTTGAGTGCCTCTAAATTAAGCTAATGAGAAAAAAAAAATAAAAGATCTCTTTGTACGCTCGCTTTGCAACACTTTAAAGAAGTGCTTTCTTTAAAATCGATATTGCGAAAATAAAGTTGTACCAGCGAACAAGTTGCACAACACCATTTATTCTGGAAATTTTCTCTAAATAACAAGAAATTTGAAAATCAGGCTTGTACGGCCTTGTTTAAGCTCCCACATTTAAAGTGTTACCTGAACAAAAAAAGAAATTTCTGATATCTCAGGAGCTAGAATAAAATTACCTCAAAAAAATGGAAAAAATCACTTTTTGGACCGTTACTCGGCCGGTCCGGGTCATACTAAAAAACTTTTTGATACCACTTTTTTTGAAAAACTTCAAACAAATATCTAGAATCCGAAGTTGTGAATGCAATACCGAAATTGCGGTTAGCTCAGGACTAACGTTGAACATCAGTAGACACCCTCGGTTTACCCTTAAGCTAGTTGACTACGTAAAAAATCTAAAAAAATGTACACCGTGCAAGTACATTCAGGCCGCGAAGCGTGCTATGGTTAAATCTAAGTGGCCTTCTCTTGGTGTGTGAATTAAGATCTTGCTGAAAAGTAAACCACATTACTTTTCATACACCCGTCAGGTTGAGATTGGAGCCGTAACTGGGAGCCACAAAATTCTGATCTAAACTGCTGGTACAGGTCGATAGGGGTGTTATAACATGGTAAGCGCTAAAAAGGTGAAAATGGCTTTTTCGTGTCAATGATTGGATTCGCATAACCCTATCAAAACGACGATAAGGTAGAAATCGGCACAAACGTCTTTTGTTAACATTCGTTAAATTATTTTTTCATTGTTAGCTCGTTAAAGAACATTAACTTTTATAAAACATTTTGAAAATTCTGTCAAGCATTGGTTTAAGATTAAAGATCAATAATCGTTTCTTGAAATTGCGTAATCATTTAAGCTTGAAAACATTTTTTTCGAATTTTTTTTTAAATTATTAAGCTTGCTTACCAATTTTCTAAATACATTTTGTACTCGAAGTAATATTATATAGGCTAGCAATTTTGCCAATATTCCAGGGAATGTTAACTCCTTAAGCAACAAAAGTGGGTATACCATTTTGAATCGATAATTTTCTGGTCGACTCTTTTAAAAAAGCCTATCTTTACCTAATAGAAGAATGTGTAGGCGGAAATAGTTGTATTATTCTCCAATGCAAATTTCTAGAATATATTCTGAATGTTTTGAAAAATTTTATTTTCGCATTGACTACAAAGAAGTATGAAAGGTTTTTCTGACAAAGTTTGTGATAAATCAAACACAGCCCAACCTTTATCAATTGTCATTTCATTTTTATTTCGTTAAAGAGAAATTTAACGCCTACCGCAATTTTATAGCAAAGATAGGGAAAAAAATTCGATCCAAAAAAATTATCGATGAAAATGGTATCCATCAAAAAATGATTTATAAAAGTCTGGAAAATGATTTCATGGTCCGTTCAAACTATCGTCAGGTTTAACAAAAAATAAATGAAAGTTATAAACTAAATTTATCGAACAATCTAGACCAGAATTATTCCAATTTTTAATAAGTGAGCATAAACATTGTTGTTAAAATGATCAAACTTTTTTCTAAAAGTCATATCCCGTGAGTTCATAAATATCCTTTATTCACACCTTTTTGTTAGACTGCGTAGCCAAACGTAAAAATCACACGTTAAAAGAGTATGGCTACGCATTCTAACCAAAAAGTGATAAAGGGCTGATATAACATGTGTTAGATTTACTATTAACCGACATAGGCATGTACGGAGACTACGACGGTCATTTTCAAGCATAATTCCGCTAATTTTAAGATTCAAAGGACCTTCCGTGACGATATTCTCGTCCCTGCTTATAGGGTTTGATTCAAACCATATATCGGGCCGTATCGAAAATTCCGCCTAGTCGTCGATTATCTGGAGCATTATGACTTTCATAAAGTGGCAATTTTAATCGCGGGATTCTTGGAATTAGAGTCACAATCGGTATTGTGGATGGGACATGACTGCTCAAGAGATGAGCTCCGAGATAACTCGACGACTAGGCAGCGATCTTCGATTATCGTAATTCTAGACCCAGACTCAATCTTCTTTCCAGATCAGATCATTCAAAAAAAACTATCATTTCTCCATCAAGACAAATTAAAAGTAACAAAAGCCAAAAAATCCTAAAGCTCCCTGGGACGTTCATCTATCACAAGCATGGTTATGCGGGAACTCAGTGAGTATTACAGTGACCGATAGAACTAAATAGTTATCGTGAAACATGGCTCTAGTTGAAAGTACAATCAACTGTACTTAGAGTGAATGAAATAAAAAGTTAAACTGAGAAATTTTATTCAAAATGTTTTTTATTCATAAAAAGTATTCAAATGTGCCAATTTGTTTGCATTTAAAAAATGCCTACCTATACCGTATGCTTGCATTCACCTATACGCCCGCCGTCTGAAAAAAATAAATCTTTCAGATGCGTTGGGTTTTTGTGGAGGCTACCGTAGTGTTTTTGCCGTGGGTTTCACCTATACGGCCTCACCTATACGCCAGACGCTGCTGTATGAACAAACTAAGGTGATAGGGGTCCAACAAATTAATTTAGGTTTCGTAAACGTATCTCTATATTGAATTTCGACGTAAATATTTCCTTATTAAAAATATACGTAAAGTGAGTCTAGCGGCGGAGTTTTACCGGGTTGACGATTGATCCGATCCCTGGTCTAGCGATGCCGTGGTGACTGTAAAAATTGCTGCCTGAGTTTTAGAAATTAAATCCGTTTCTATGCATGCCGCGCAAATTCATTTTTTTTGCAATCCGTCTCCTGAAATCATTTTCTTCAAGGTTGAATTTCAACTTTCCAACATCTATACTAAGAATAATTAAAGTTCCGTGAAAGATTAAAAATATCCATTTTTCTAAATTAATTTGGCAAAATATTTTGAAATAAAAATGACTCGATTTTTCGAAAGTGGGCAAAACTTAAGCTAATAAAACGCGAACAAAAAAACAATTTACTTCCAGATGCCAACTTTTTGCGTTCAACTGTGAAAAAATATTTTCTCACTTTCCCTTTCGACTAAAAATTCGAAAACCGCAAAAAATCGATTTTTCTTGAATAAGATTGTTAGTGCCTTTGGTTGCCGAGCGCCCCAAAAATGTGATGCACTTTAAATGATCTAACAATTATCAACACAGCGACTAGGTAGATCCTAATTGTTTCACCCCTGGACTTTCACTCGCTAACGAATTTGAACTCGTGCGAGTTAAGAAAGCTAAGTGGCCTTCTAACGGGCGAATGATTAAACAGAAAAAACTTGATTTTCCCATAAGGGAGCACTGCAATCATCTACTGTACGATCTAAACCGAAAAAATTGTACGTGAACTGCCGAGGGGTTCAAAGTGCGCAGTAATAGGGCCCGGTGTAGTCCAAAAAACAGATTTAGCTCTCCGTTTTGGCTCAAAAAAAGAGATATAATTTCATCGAGGCCCTCGCCTGAAAAAAGCTACTGTAGGTTATATTAATTAGCCCTTTTTGTCAAATAAAAGAAAAAAAAATAAGGGAGCGGAGCGAGAGCTTAAGAGTGTGGTAGAGGCCAGTGAGAGGGGGGAGATATAGATATATATTAAAAGTCAGTGCTTCTTACTCGTTCACTAGACTTCCGTAAGGCAGGAGCGCGCTGGTTGTGTTTATGCTATCTGAGTATATTGTTTAGGCTCTCATTAGAATCCGCTTGGTGGCCGCTGCTGGCCAGCCCTTCTAGTCCTGTGTTATAGGCTTTGAAAAGAAATAAAAATAAGAAAATAAAATGGCAGTCTGGAGCGAGTTTTTGAGTCCGCATTTCACTCTAACCTCCTTACTAAAGCATAGCTAGATTTGAGAGAGGCGAAGCAGAGGACACCTTTCAAGATACTGAGCAGAGAAAAGCGAAAAAAAATAATTTTGGTATAGGGGGCGCCTCACGTTGACCTCACATCATACTGCGCATCAAGCAGTCACAGCGCGAACACAGATCATCGAGACACGATCTGCCTGAATCAGAGGCCTGACCAGGAGAAATCTCTCTTTCGCGAAACCCAAAAACCTTGACCCTCCACCAATCCTCTTAAGAAAAAAATCCGCCACCTCCACCTCCGGAAAAACAATAAAACACCCTCATTAGAGATACATACCCCGCAGAGGGGTCCAATAGAGCACGAAAACGAAGCGCGAACGGGCGGGGCAGCCTAAACCACGGGCTTTTAAGAATTACGAAATAACAATGGCTCCAGTATGGCATGATCCCCGAATGCGTTCTGGACCTCGCTTAAATTAACCAGAATTGGCCGATTTGCTACCGACCGTGCGCTGCGACATGTGGTGAACGATGCGGGCGTTCCAGGTAAAATAAAAAAATTCTATGACAAAATGACGCATTTGACAAATTTTCCCGCGTGTCAAATTTCAAAATTTTTAAGGTTGCGCACTTTAGACTGGGAAAGCTCGACACTCCTACCCAATCCTCCACCCTCACGCGGATTCCAATAATCTAAGGGGCTAATGCGCAAGAAACGCATGCGACCCAATGTAAGATTACTTCCTAAATATATATACATTAATCTTTCCAATCTGAAATTTGCGGCTTCAATAATGCGAGCGCCCTCAAAAAGCCGTCGTGAATATAAGCGCCTCTGTGAAAAGTATAAATTGTAGAGAATATGTCACGTAGGTAGTTGTTTACTTATAAATGACTTTTATGGCTGTTTTTTTTTCAGTATCTTCAGTATAGGAATTCAGTAGCAATGAGTATACCGGATTTGAATCAACAAACTGGTAAAAACAAACTTTCTCGTTTACCAGGTGGCGTGAAATGGGACTTTTCCCGTTACCTTGAATTACCCAACTATAATGTCATGAACAATCCTTTGACACCTCCCCCTTAAAGGGTGAACGCCGATAATGATCGACAAAAAGTTGATTAACTACTGAAAGGATAGGGGCAAGGTGATTCTATAGGCGCTCCTTGGAGTATTTATTGGCCTTTTTTTTCGCTCTTGACTTTGTGCCTTTTAACTGCATGTGATGTTTAATAAGAACTACTACACTTGTAAGGATTTTATGCTTAATGTAGGAATCTATAAAACCTGACCAGTGTGTGATATACGCACAGAGGAGAGGAGTGTTAAAGTGTAGGACGTGTGTTGTCAGCAGGGTAAGGGCGTGTATAATAGATGCTCAAGGGTAGCTAGAATATAACCCACGGCCAAAATCAGCAGGGCTAGTTTATTTTCTATCCTAAATGCAGGCCGATATCTTTTAACCTACACCCCGCGATAGATTTTTTCTGCTATACTTAGACCTTTTTAATGTTTATCTTTTTCTACGCCCTCGCACCAAGGTGACCATTTTTTTGTCTGGACTCTTTAAAAGAATGACCTTGGGATTTCTTTTTTTACGGGCGAAACCAAATCGGTAGTCAAATGGAGCTTATTGAAGCCCAAGTTGCAAAGCTTTTAATATTAACATTTTTAATTCAAACAACGAAGGACGAAAAACACTTATAACTTGGAGAATTAGCTATAAACTGAGCTGGTTTTGTTCCAACAATGTACTTGCGACATTTTTTTGTCCGAGGTTAATTTTTTTATAAAATTTATTTGAAACTATTAAGCGGAAAATATGTGCACAATTCTATTCCTAAATTCTTGAAAACTTTAATTGTCAGTAAATAAGTAAAGTTATTTTTAAAAGCATCATACAACAAGGGGGGCCAATATCGCGAAAAGAAACCTAAGCAATTTTCACGATTTTTAGCTAAAATAAATGTCCTTGTGCCAATATCGTCCCGATATTTTTTTGAGATTTCTTATCAAATTACTGTACACGTCACGGAATGACGTCATCTCTCGACATCGAATTTCCAAATTTACTTATTTAAGATTATTGACTTGCGTTTTGTGCAGGTCATTAATTTATGCAATATGTGGTGAACTTCACTTCATTCGAATTTATTGTAAAAACACCTTAGTATCGCCGAATAGTTGTCAAGATTCGCCGAATTTTTGCCAAAAAAGCCTTTCGACGATATTGCCCCCCTGTACGGATTGCAATTTGTAATATTGTTTAGCAATTTCCAGACATGCACATATTTTGGGAATATGCTTTTGTCTATCAATGGTTCGAGAGAAACNCAGCCTCGAGAAAACCTTTTGCTGTCGAGTCAACTTATTTTATTTGTGATACCGCTATTTTAACTTTCGTGAGAACCCGAGGACTAAAAAGTCACTTTTCGCACCTTAAAACAGTTTTTTTTTTGAAAAAATCTCAAAACCAAAGAAAATCCTACGTCTTCAAATGACCAGAAAATAATTTTCTACAAGATAGCTTAAACACATTTAAACCGATTTTTTATTTTTGAAATTCCTTATTTCAAATCGTCTATTTTCAAAACCGCAAATGCGAAGTGGTTCTTCTTCGTCGAATTTATTCTCCATTTGTTTTAAAAATTTTATCTGAGAAATTTAAAAATGTGTATCCTAATTTCTCATTATTACGCAGGGAGTGTTTAGGTGATTCATAGACCATGAAAAATGAGAAGCGAAATACGCTCACCCGATGTTACGTTATTTATATGTTTTTTCTTCAAATGTACGTGGCATCCAACCAGGGGCATATTTTCTATAAAAAACTAGAAAAGGGTACATATTTAGGTGAAATACCAGTATCATGCAAGCTAAGTTAGCTTAGCTAACCTTTAGAAGAAAAAAAACTTATTGATAGGCTCTGATGCCTCGGCTGAAATTTTTAATATATTTTTACCAACCTAAGTGGATCTTAAAAATGAGGGTTATCTCTATAGCGCGTGTTCGAATTCCACTAATGTTGTCGACGTGATTGTGTTAGTGATTGCCTTAGTGATTACGCACCAATCAACTTTGGCGCTCCCAATATCAAGCAACCTTGCCTATTATCATACCCGATTCGAACACGCGCTATAGAGATAGCCCTCATTTTCAAGATCCACTAAGGTTGAAAAAATCATATGCGTCAAATAGCTAAGGCAAAAATTTTTCGAATTTCAAAGATTTAAAATGTTTCTCTTTCGATAAAGGTTCCTTCAGTAAAAAAAATATTCCAACAGCAAAAAAATGTATTCAAAAGTGCCCAAAAAACCGCCGAGTATCTCGTTAATTACTCAATAAATTTCGTAGATATAAAGACGAAATATTTAAACTTGTTAAATTATACCTAGAAATAATCCTCAAAACCTCCGTCTTAAGGGGGTAACCGACGGAGGCTGTATCTCNAGCATTATAACTTTGATAAAGTGGCCAATTAAATCGCGGGATTCTTGAATTAAGTCGACAATCGGGTATTGTGATTGGACACTGGCTCAAAGTTATGACGCTCGAGATAAATCGACGACTAGGCAGGATCTTCGATATCCTAATCTAACCCAGACTCAATCTCTTTTCAGATCAGATCATTCAAAAAAACTATCATTTATCCATCACAGACAAATTAAAAGTAATACAAATACGCCAAAAAAAATCCTAAAGCTACTGGGACCGTTATTATCAAAGCATTTTATGCGGGAACTCCGTGGAGTATTACAGTGACCGAAGAAATAAATAGTTATCGTGAAAAATGGCCTAGTTGAAGTATCAATCAGCTGTACTAGATGAATGAAATAAAAAGTTAAAACTAAAAATTTTATTAAATAGTTTTTTATTCATAAAAATATTCAAATGTGCCAATTTGTTTTGCTTTTAAAAAATGCCTACCTATACGTATCTTTTGCATTCACCTATACGCCCGCCGTCTGAAAAAAATAAATCTTTTCAGATGCGTGGGTTTTTGCGGAGGCTTACGTAGGTTTTTGCGTGGGTTTCACCTATACGGCCTCACCTATACGCCAGACGCTGCTGTATGAACCAAATTAAGGTGATAGGGTCCAACCAAATTAATTAGGTTTCGTAAACGTATCTCTGATATTAATTTCGACGTTAAATAGTTTTCCTTATTACAAAATATACGTAAAGTGAGTCTAGCGCGGAGTTTTACCGGGTTGACGATTGATCCGATCCCTGGTCTAGCGATGCCGTGGTGATGTAAAAATTCGCTGCCTAGAGTTTTTAGAATTAAATCCGTTTTCTAGAATTCGCTCAAATTCATTTTTTTTGCAATCCGTCTCCTGAAATAATTTTCCTTCAAGGTTGAATTTTCAAACTTTCCAACATTACTAAGAATAATTAAAGTTCCGTGAAAGATTTAAAATATCAATTTTTTAAATTAATTTGGCAAATATTTTGAAAAAAAATGTGCTTCGATTTTTTCGAAAGTGGGCAAAACTAAGCGAATAAAACGCTGAACAAAAAAACAATTTATCAAGATTCCAAACTTTTTGCGTTCAACTTGATAAAAATATTTTCTATTTCCCTTTCGAAAAAATCGAAAACCGCAAAAAATCGATTTTTTTTCTTGATAAGATTGTTAGTGCATTTTGTTGCCAGCCCCAAGAAATTTGATGCACTTTAAATGATCCTAACAATTTATCAACCAGCGACTAGTACCTCCTTAATTGGTTTCACCCCCTGGACTTTCACTCGCTAAATCGAATTTGACTCGTGCGAGTTAAGAAGCTAGTGGCCTTCTAAGGCGATGATTAAAACAGAAAAAACTTGATTTTCATAAGGGAGCATCTGCATCATCTACTGTACAATCTAAACCGAAAAAATTGTACGTGACTGCCGAGGGGTTCAGTGCGCAGTAAATAGGGGCGGTGTAGTCCAAAAAACTAGCCTCCGTGTTTTGGCCCAAAAAAAAGAGATATAATTTTCATCGAGGCCCTCGCTCTGAAAAAAGCTTACGTAGGTTATATTAATGCCCTTTTGTCCAAATAAAAGAAAAAAAAATAAGGGAGCGGAGCCGAGAGCTTAAGAGTGTGGTAGAGGCCCAATGAGAGGGGGGAGATATAGATATATATTAAAAGTCTAGTGCTTCTTACTGTTACTAGACTTTTCCGTAAGGCAGGAGCGCGCTGAGTGTGTTATTCTATCTGAGTATTATTGTTTAGCGCTCTCATTAGAATCCGCTTGGTGGCGCTGCTGCACCCTTCTAGTCCCTGTGTTATAGGCTTTTGAAAAGAAATAAAAATAAGAAATAAAATGGGAGTCTGAGCGAGTTTTTGAGTCGCGCATTTCACTCTACCTCCTTACTAAAGCAATAGCTAGATTTGAGAGAGGCGAAGCAGAGGACACCTTTAAGATACTGAGCAGAGAAAAAGGAAAAAAAATAATTTTGGTATAGGGGGGCGCCTCACGTGACCCACATATAGCGCATCACAGCAGTCACAGCGCAACACAGATCATCGAACACGAGTCTGCCTGAATCAGAGGCCGACCAGAGAAATCTCTCTTTCGCAGAAACCCAAAAACCTTGACCTCCACCACTCCTCTTAAGAAAAAAATCCGCCACCTCCACCTCCCGTAAAAACAATAAAAACCCTTATCTAGAGATACCATACCCCGCAGCAGGGGTCATAGAGCACGAAACGAAGCGCGAACGGGCGGGCATGGCCTAAAACCACCGCTTTTTAAGAATTACGAAGAAAAATGGCTACAGTAATGGAAATGATCCCGAATGCGTTCTGGACCTCGCTAAATAACCAGAACTTGGCCGATTTGCTACCACCGCGCTGGAGCATTTTGGTGAACGATGCGGGGGTTCAGGTAAAATAAAAAAATTCTTATGACAAAATTTGACCATTTACAAAATTTCCCGGTGTCAAATTTCAAAAATTTTTAGTGCACTTTATACTGGGAAAGCTCGGAAAACGCTCCACCAAGTCCTCCACCCTCACCGGATCCAATACAATCTAAGGGGCTAATGCGCACGAAACGCCATGCGACACATGTAAGATTACTTCTAGAAATATTTATATACATGTAATCTTTCCAAATCTGAAATTTGCGGCTTCAATAATGCGAGGGCCCTCAAAAAGCCGTTGCGTGATATAAGCGCCTCTGTGAAAAGTATAAATTTAAGAGAAATATGTCACGTAGGTAGTGTTTACTTATATGGCTGTTTTTTTTTCAGTATCTTCAGTATAGGATTATAGCAATTATATACCGAGTTTGAATCAAAAAATGGTAAAACAAATTTCCTCCGTTTACCAGGGGCGGAAATGGGACTTTTCCCGTTGACCTTGAATTACCCCAACTATAATTGTCAGAACAATCTTGACACCTCCCCCTTAAGAGGGTGAACGCGATAATGATCGAAAAAAAGTTGATTAACTACTGTAAAGGATAGGGGCAAGGTTTCTATAGGCGCTCCCTTGGAGATTTATTGCCATTTTTTTTCGCTCTTGACTTTGTGCCTTTTAACTGGCCATGATGTTAACTACTACACTTGTAAGGATTTTAGCTTAATGTAGGAATCTATAAAACCTGACCAGTGTGTGATATACCGCACAGAGGGAGAGGTAGTGTTAAAGTTGTGAGGACGTGTGTTTGTCAGAAGGGTAAGGAGTGTATAATAGATAGCTCAAGGGTAGCTCAGAATATAACGCACCCAAAATCGGAGGGCTAGTTTATTTCTACCAAAATGAAGGGCCATTTTTAAACTACACCCCCGCGATAGATTATTTTTCTGCTATATTAGACCTTTTAATGTTTTATCTTTTTCTACGCCTCGCAGCCAAGGTTACCATTTTTTGTTCTGGACTCTTTAAAAAATTACTTGGGATTTTTTTTTACGGGCGAAACCAAATACGGTAGTCCAAAATGGAGCTTATGAAGCCCAAGTTGCAAAGGCTTTTAATATTAACATTTTAATCTCAAAAACGAAGGAAGAAAACTTAAACTTGGAGAATTAACTATAAAAACTGAGCTGGTTTTTTCACAATGTATTGCGACATTTTTTTTGTCCGAGTTAATTTTTTTTATAAAATTTTATTTTGAAACTATTAAGCGTAAAATATGTGCAAATTCTCATTCTATTCTTGAAAACTTTAATTTTCATAAATAAGTAAATTTATTTTTAAAAGCATAATACAAGGGGGCCAATATCGCCGAAAAAACCTACGCAATTTCACGATTTTTAGTTAAAATAATTCCTGTGCCAATATCGTCGATTTTTTTTGAGATTTCTATTACAAATTACTCTGTACGCGTCACGAATGACGTCATTCTCGACATCGAATTTCCCAAATTTACTTATTTTAAGATTTATTTGATTGCGTTTTGTGCAGTCATTAATTCTATGCATATTGGTGACTTCACTTCATTCGAATTTATTGTAAAACACCTTATATCGCCGAATGTGCCAATATCGCCGAAATTTTTTGCCAAAAAACTTTCGACGATATTGCCCCCCCTCCTGTACTGGATTGAAATTTGTAGATATTTTTATGAATTTCCAGATGCACATATTTTTGGGGAAATGTTTTGTCTCATTCCATGGTTCGAGAAACAAACCCAGGCTATAGCCTATAGAGGTCTCTAAAGCTTATGATATAAAGTACCACATGATAAAATTTTACTTTGCAACTTTCAAGCTTAAAATCAGCTACATGTATGATCATGATTGCGATAAAAAACTGATAAATCATAATTTTTGCTCGGTATGCCTATTTATCGATGAAGATTGTCATAAAACTGATGGAAGAAAGTTAAGATTTGCAAAATCAGCTAAGAAAACTAAGCTAGTAACCTTTTAGGTTTTAATAATATTTTTTGCCATTTTTCCGTATTAGAATTTAAAATTTTATATGAATATTTTATTTAGCTTGCGATAAAAAAGTTCTCAAATTCAGATTTAATGATTACATTTTTTTGAAACGTTTTTAATATGCGAGGGAGGAAACATAAACTTGAAGATTTATCTATAAAAATAAGCTGAGCTGGTAACCTTTTGCTGCGTACAATACCTAGCGTCATTTTTGCTCTTCTTCTATTCTATAAGCCCTGGCCTTGACTAAGTATTTGTCAAGGGCCTCCCTACCCCCCTTTTGAAACTTTAATCACCCATTTTATAGAATATAATAAGGCCGAAAAAAGACTTATTTTGCCGAAATGTGACAGGTAAGTAAATCGGCACGTCCGCGATCCGTGAGAGATTGATTTTTGGCCTTGAATCCCGGAATACAGATTTGGTGGTACATAAGACCAGGATAAGCTCGACATGCATTTAAGCTTGAAATTGTTAAGAAAAAAAAGTTCAATTTTTCTATTTCGCCAGCACAATATTTAAGCCGGCATATGGCGAATTATATGCCCACAAATCGCCGGACCGATTCTTAAAGAAAATAAAAATCGAGCGTTTAAACTTATTAAATTTTTCCGTAATCTAGATTCCGAAATTTTTATGTTCATTATTTTTTTCTGTGCTTAGTCCTTAGGAGATATACATATACTTTAATCTGATTGAATTGTTCATTCAAGCTGATACGATGTTCATGACCTGTTATAAATTACTGGTCATGAACAATAAAAGTCTAATTCGAGAATAAAATTTGATTAATGCTTACAAAAATATTAATTACTGTACATAATACGGGTTGTACATATTTTGGAAATTGGTATTTAAGGACAGTTTGCAACAATGGTCTTACTGTGGGTTCAGGCCAAGCAGACACAAGTCTAAGAGGACAAAACGGGCAAAAGCTAAGCATTTTTGCTAAAATTCCGAAAAACGTCAGTCTAAGCGGACAAAACGGGAATTTTTCGAAACATTAAAAGAAAATTGTACAATTTTTAACATCTTTGATACAGTTTTCGAAGAAAATTTTCAACAATTGTTGCACTGTATTTGAATTTTTTAATCTGTTTTCGATTTAGAGCCGGAATGGTCTAAACAAAAAACAGAGAAACTCTAAGCGGACAAAACGTGATTTTGAATACTGTCCGCTTGGCCAAAAACCCACAGCAGACTGCTGTCAGCAGTACAAATTTTGAATGACCAATTTTGAAAAAAAAGCCATTCTTCATCGGAAAAATAAATTTAAGGTACACACTTGATTACACAAGTGAAAATATAAAAAAATATTTGTAAAATGAAAAATGCTCTTTTATTCTTGATTTTTTTTCATTTCACAAAAACACACGTTTTAAGTCTAAAAGCATTATCTCCGCATCGGATGTTTTTATTTTCAAAAGTGTAGGTACAAAACTGTACGCATAAAATAATATGAGTCTTAACACCCGAAAATAAACTATAGTTAGGTTTTAAAACATAGAATATTTCGATTAATCGAGTAATGATATTCAAATTTGAATTTTGGTAACCTCCCGGCGGTCCTGCCGGGAGCAGATACGTGATAAAACATAATGACTGACTTTCAGAAGCAATCTAATTTTCTTCATCAGTTCATCTCTTTCAGTAGACATTCAGATTTGAAATATTCATTGGAATGAACTAACTACTTCGTCATAGAAATTCAAAAATAAGTATCGTTATTCTGGATATATAAAGATATTCTACTTCCGTAATCTACACGGTGTTTTATTTCCAAAATTGCTTGATGTAGTTTATAATATAAACTTTATGTATAGCATAACTGACATAAAACTTCATTTGAAAATGAAGATTATTAAAATTAACATATAAGAACGCGTGATATACCATTTCAAATTCATGTCCTTATAAGGAATGCATTTTTAATAATTTTTCGAATAATCATCAGTATTGGAGAATAAAGTAAGAACTTTTTCGAATTAATGATATGAAAAAAATCCAAATTCACGAATTGGTCTCTTTAGTTCAAAATATTAATTATATATAACTAACCTGCGCTTTAGTTTGCGAAAATAATAAATATTTTTTGAACAGATTTCTAAGATATTTTTCATGAAGACATGATAGATGAAATAATTTAAGAAATATTCATCCAAGCAAAACCCTTTGATCGGTTCGCTATTCGAAATTGAATCAAAATAACGCATTTTCGGTCTGATATGCACCTAAGGGAAACTTTCTTGGTTATTTTCCTATATTACTAGGGTGCACAGCGGGAACAGGTTAAAATGAAGCCGTTGATAAGAATTTCTTTGCCATCGGGTGGCTATCGCCACCGAAAAAAACGATTTCGAGCAAAAAAATTTTTTCGACTATCTAGTGGTCAGAAAGTGAGTTTCAAAAACCCTCATTTTCAGGGGTCACAAGCAAAATGGCGAAAAAGTAAAATGTAGAATTCTACATTTTGCTTTTTGGGCCATTTTCATCAACATTTACGTAGAATTTGTAGAGTAAAAAATAGAGAAAAAAGTGCAATCTGAATCATGGAGTTTTCCATTTTCAGCACTTAATTCAATTTTCATCATAATAAACTTAATTTTTTCGATTTTTCATGACGACCGTAGTCACAACAACATTTGCTATATTATGGAAAACTTTTTTGAAAAATATGTTTGAAAAAAAATTGGATTATTTAGACATAAAATGCGTGAGCGGCAGTTTCTAAATTTGCTCTATAAAGTTTTTTCGTAAATATCATAAATGTTAGCCAAAGTAAGACATAATTTTTTTTGGTGCCTATGTCTCATAAAACAACCGCGCAGGTAAGAGTTAAAAATGTAACTTCGATCTATTTGAGTTCATTATAGCTTACGAATACGTCTCGCTCAGCTTTTTTTTAATTAATTTATAAATAAAATAATATATAAATTGATCTCGAAATTGTATTGGGTTCTTATCAGATGGAAGGGCTGAATTATAAACGATAAAATATTATACATTTACTTGCATTTAACATAATTATTTTTCAAGTTTTTATCCGGCAGTAATGGTCTATCGATTTTGTTGATACATTCAAAAGCCCCTTTTCGCTTTAAAAATCTATTTTTCTACAAAATGAAATAATTAAGATGTCGTAAAGCGTATTTAATCGCGGCTAGTCATATAAATCTGATAAAAAATATTTCATCTCTGATCTCAAAGTCACGTAAACAGCCGAGTAATAATAATCTTTTTTATATACCTATGACTTTGTCGAAATTTCGTTTTTGACCTGGATCGATCAAATCTATTTCGAGATGGTATTTTGTAATAACAAACTAAGGGGGTGTGCGACGCTGGTTTTCAAATTTATTTATAATTATTACAGTTTGTGTAGTTCATTAAAAACATTATTAGGTTATTCTGATAGCAATAAGTAATGCTGCCAAAATCGAGCTCAAAGTTACAGTTGAGGGGGTAGTCGAGGCAATCTGGACCTTTTTATTTAAGACAAAAATGAAAGCTACTTTCAGCGATAACTTATTTGCATTCTTACAAACCAGCGTCGCATACCCTCTTAACTTCGAAAGTTTATTTTTATAAGGACATTATGGCCAAAATATACACTTATGATTTAATTTTGAAGTTCTGAATTTTTTCGATTGAAGATTTTCGGGCTATTTTGGATCTTAAAGAAATGGATAACTTTAAATGGCCGATTTTTGGGTCATTTTTTGGCTCTTTTTAGAATAAGGACTATTTCTTTCGGTTCATTCAATCTCTAATTTCCAGATAGTCAGAAAGTTTTATAAAGTCTAAACTTTTGAATTTTGTGGCTAAAATTAATCCATTATCGATTTTAAGTCTAAAAATTATTTCACTGTCAAAATATTTCAAACATATAGATATTCTACAGTAAATTATTTCGGGCAGATTTTACACATTCTTAGGCTATAATTTGATTACCTACGAAAGCCTTCAGGTCGTTCAGGTTTATAGTTTCTACGTTTAATCCTCGCACCAGTCGTACTGTACGAATACGTCCCGACAATAGTCACCGTTTTTTAAAGCCACCCTTAATTCGGGCTTAAGGGGGTAACCGACGGAGGCTGTATCTCAGACTCAATAATGATAGGAAGCGATATTTTAGTTGCATTGTCATTTTCCGTGGCTGGTTGCTTCCAGAAAAGATAAAAAATAAAATTTTTTCATGTCAAAAATTTTTCAAAATTTTCTATATTTTAAAGTTTATTTTCTTAACAGCACTGTATCTTTTGAAGTAATAACTTTTTTGCTCTACTTTTTGTTTGCATTGATCACTGGTGAATTAGATCTGTGAACATGGGAATAAAAATTTTTAAATTCGAAAAAAAAAAATTCCAAATATTTTCTTAGATCAGAAATTTGGGTAACCCAGGAGGCTGTTTTCTCGAGACTCAGAGGTGATAGTAAGCTGATTTTAGCTGCATTCTTATTTTGTTAACGGTTTGTTATAAAACACTGAAAAAAAGATGAGAATTTTGATAAAAGTTTTCCGAATTTCATAAAATGGATTTTTCTAAGTTGTTTTTGTTCGAGGTAATTAACTTTTTCTCGTGATCTAGACATTGGATCTGACTATTTTACAACTTAATTTTTAGGGGTGCACTTACTGACAAAAAGTATCAAAAATTATGATTTTACTCAAAAAAGTTTGAATTTTTCTTCAAAATCTATTTTTGACGAATTTGAAGGGTAAATAAACTTGAGTGCCTTTAAAAAAGCTATGAAAAAAAAAATTAAAAAATCTTGTACCGCCTCGCTTTGCACACTTTTAAAGAAGTGCTTTTCTTCAAAAAAAAATCTGATATTGTTCGACTAAATGAAAGGGGTCAGCGAGCATGTGCAAAAACACCCACTTTATTTGAAATTTCTCTAAATAACAATTAATTTGAAAATCAGGCTTGTACGGCTGTTAAGTCACAAATTAAAGTTTATACTTGAAAAAAAGAAAATTTTGATATCGGCCGAGCTAGAGGAAAATGGTACCAAAAAATGGAAAAAATCACTTTTTGGACCGGTAACCGGGCCGGTGTCCGGGTCATACCAAAAACTTTGACAGCCATTTTTTGAGCAAATTTCAAACATATCTTCTAGAATCGAAGTTTGAACTCAATACAAATTGCGGTTAGCTCGAGGACTAACGTTTGAAAATCAGTAAAACCCGTCGGTTACCACCTTAAGTTTGCGATAATATTAATGATCATTTACTTTTAATCCCTTTTTCTTAATTTCGTTATTATTCAGTACGAGGCTGCTGAATTTCAGCGCCTTTTTTTCTAAAGAAAAATATGTATCAAAATTGAATTATGAAAATTTCAACCTCTGGCGAACTTCTAAATTGGCGTCAAAATTTTCAAATAATTCATAATTATATAACGAAAATCGGGTTGAAATTGATAATTTGATCGATTTTATTGGACTAATAAAAGATGATGATATCTTTATCATAGAAAGAAAACTAATTCGAGCGTTTTTCTACTTCTGGGTTATCTAGGTTTTGCCTTATCGAGTTAATAAATTTTCTACAGTAGGTTGAATTTTCATGCCTTAGCCATTTTTAAACCCCACGCACGATCCGCACTACACCGATAAAGGAACCAACAAATAATCCGATAAAGCAACTTGAGACATCTTATCAAATGCTAAAACCAAAACTATTTTATCTTGAATATTTTAGGTTTTCCTACGTTTTTTCTATTTTCAATGTTAAATATACCACCGCCAAAATTGTACGTAAATTCATTAGTTACCCTCTTTTCAGTTGAAATTTCAGGAATCTAATCATGTACAAAAACCTACAGTATTTAGTGTGATTTTTTCTGGTTTGTTGCTCCATGATAAATATACCATCGCAAAAATTGTACGTAATTTTATTAGCTACAATCTTCTCACTTGCGATCTAAATTTCATCATGTTGTTCATGTTTTCAAAAACTTACAAATTTAATAGCCTTCAAATTGCTTATATCAGCATAAAAACTCGTACCCCATGAACTCTTAATTTTAAAAAAACACACAGAAAAGTCTACATTTCTCAATCAATATTTGCCCTATCTATTTAACATTATTCTCATTTAACTCCATGACTCTACACTATGTTACAGTTTTAAAAGAACTTTTTTGACGCCAACACCCCTCCAAAATGCATTTCATTCTGGGCTCTCCCAAAACCGATAAGGAATACCACGAGGCCTCTTGAGCAATATTTGGCAGTGGCAATCTGAACTTCTCGCATTTAAATTTATGTAAGATAAAATAAGTTTATTCAGAAAGACCCCAATTTTTTTAAAGAGCAGTTTTCTAGTCTAGTAGAAAATCGCACAATTGGTCCAGTTATATCTACTGGCTCAAGCATTCGTCCTGTTAAGAAAATGTTTGGGCCGTAAGACAAAAACTCTGTCACGTAAAGAACACCTTCCCGGAGAAACCGTACTTGATACACCCTTAATTAGGCTTGATAAACTTGCGAAATGCTTACATTTATCTAAAGGGCTATAACTTATAGGCTGTAACGCATCGAAAAAAACCTCTTTTCAGGTTTCTCATACGAAATCCCCAGAGACCGCTGATTGATACGAACGTTTCTTAAAAAAAGCTGCGTCTACTAGACCCATGTTTAGAAGTCTGCCTTTAGGTATACTTTAATTTAATAAATTTACCACAGATAATTTTAAAATAAAATATTTATTCACAGGTGTAACGCTCTCAGTGCATGAAATTGAGAAATGGTGAACTTTTTGAGAGTACGTTCAGTTGGAAAAGTTGTCGGTTGAAAAAAATATAATCAAATCAGAAATTAAATAAATATCGTTCGAATTATGTTAAATATCAACTTGTTGCAATATAATACCCTTTTAAATTTAGGGTGGGAGCTGATATTTCCACATGATGAGAACGGTAAATTATAAAAAAGAGGGTATTATTTACTCAGAAAAAGATAAAAATGCAGTTTTGTTCCAATTTTATTATGATCGAAAAAATAGCGATTGCGTAAACGAAAGTTTTTCAAAAATGGCAAGCATCTGTAAAAGTCTAAAATTTAAAATAAAACAGTTTTTATTTTTACAAGAAAATTGATTTTAAAAAAATGAGCTAATAATCTCCAGGAGAAGGCCCATTTCGAAAAGATTTCGAATAAATTGCGTAGTATCTTTAAAAAAAATGAATGGGTTGTTTTAGAACAAGTCCGCACTTTCGGACGATTGGGCCGTACTTTTGGGGCATTCAATGTGAATCGGATTGATATGACTTTAAACCAAATCAGACAAAAAAAAGTTTTCTGACATAATTTAAATGCATCCACTCTAGATATACGCAACTTTACGGCTAAAACCTTACGGTTTGGCCAAGATATGAACTTTGCTGCGTTTATGTTTTCGAAAGCTTACTTTATATAAATATATAAACTGAGTCTCTGAAAAACATAAAAGTGACAATTATAATTGTAAGTTATTTTATATACAAAACCACCGGGGCTCTAAAACTGCTCACTCATTTTGTACTGCACTGTGTATGTATAAACTCTGTATGTATAAACTCTAAATTAAGCATGAACCCTCTCTCATTTTCATGTCAGCAGATTACGCTCTTATTGGTCCAAAAAATGGCTTGTATATTTTTAAGGATTATGAATCATAAGTTCCAAGATAATTTTTTTACATGTGTAATTTTCAAGGTTAGCATGTAATTTTGTAAATGTATAGCGAAAAATAATCAGTAGAGTTTTTTTGATCGTTCTGAGAAACTAAATCCTCTCAAGTACTAAACTGAGCATTTTTTTTAATTTGAAGACATGTCAAACATGAGTTTGAAAATTAACTCGTAGACTCTCTTAAAATAAAATGTTCTAGACTTTAAGTTAAATAATAAAGAAATAACGTAATAAGCCAGCTAGTTGGCTGAAAAACAGTCTACGAGTTACTAACAATTTCTCAAATTTTTTATTGGTTTGAATTTTGACCAAATCCTTTTGTGATATTTTGCGCACTTATCATACCGTTATACAATTTTAGCCATAAAGGTTAATTGCTCTTTTTACAGTAGAAGTACTTTTTTCCATTAGCAGAAATTGGGTGGAAATCACAACCTTGATAAGAAAATTATTATCTAATTTTTTATACATGATCGAACAAAATTTATTTTTTATAAATAGTTGAATGTGAGAACAAAAAGGATACAAATGTCAGTTTATACATTCAAAAACAAGCTATTAATATACTTTTGAAGCTCAAATTGTCAAGTATTATCTGAGGATTCAGTGCGGAAAACTTATCCGTAACCTTTTAATCATGTCAATAAATATAGTGAATTATAATTATAAATACCAGCGAAATGTATACGAAGAAAAGGCCAAAATGGAAACTGAAAATCTAAATTAGTGGAAAATTGAACATATAAATGAACAGTTAATTCCTCTTAAACAGGGTTTTCCAGTAATAATCTCCGATTCGAGATAGATGACTTTAATAGGACAACCCCTTAGGGTAGGTGACCGACCCAAAATGCATTAATAACAAATAACACCATTATTAATATTTTATTAAAGTTAGTTGACCTCTTTAAAAATATTAAAACAAATTGCAACTAGTTGGATTCGAACTCGCAGGATAGAGATCATCCTCATTTTCACGATTCACTTTGATTTGAAAAGGGATGTTAAAAATAACGGTGAATTATTAAACAAAAATTTTGGGAGGATTATTTTTTAATGATTTGAAAAAATGTTTTTATTTTGCCAAAATGATGTTTGTAGAACATGGTAGCGGTTTCTACCTGTCATATTAAAGTCATTCTACTGTACAAAAAAATCGTTTTAACACACAATCTGACCTTGATATCAGAAAATTGGATTTAATTTATCTATCTTAGATTTAAACCTTAAGGGGGTATGCGACTCTGATTTGACATTTTCTCGGTTGAATATAAACGAATAAACGAACTAACAGTTCAATGGAAAAATCGAAAATGGTAATTTGTAGATTCTATCGTTAATCTTTGCGAAAAAAGTACGCCATAAATTATATTATTTGATTCGATTACAACCAATAGGTACAGTAATCGAACACAGAGGTGACATTAAAATTCCCTCAAAATCCCTGGCAAAAACTATCTCCTCGCCAGACGGTATGCATCAATCCGAGCTCAAGTTTTTACAGATGCACGTAACGGTAGTATGCCAATCTTTTAAGACGAGCTTTTATCCGATCAGACGACCTGAACAAATTCTAGAACGGACGGCACAAATAACCGACCGATTTTTCACAATAATCAAGACTTCAAAAATCTATCATCCTCTGAAGATCATATTTGCAAATGCTCAAATTATTCTACCTAAGTATTCTCCAATCGAACATATAATTGTAAGAGATTAAGGGCCGAGCTTCTTTTCAGGCAAGTTTCCAGCTGAAAGCTAACGCACAGAGAAATAAGGATTTTTTTTAGGGGAAGGTCATTGTTTCCAAAAAATTTCGTAAAAAAAAAGTGCCTTCGAATTTTTTCGAAAGTAGCTCAAAAGAAAGTCAGTATAACACTGAGTGAGAAAGGTTGGCTTACGTCAAAGGCGAAATTTTTGAAGTTTTTAGTGGTCCAATTAGAGCAAACCTTATTTTAACTTAATCCTTTAAAAAATACTTAGGAAAGTAGAAAATGCGAAAAATTTCGAAAAAAAATTTTTGATGATTTGGGTTTCTTAATACACTTAATTATCACCCGTATCAATTTGGAGCATTTTCATGCCTCTAAGGCCTTTAAATTTTAATCATAGTCGCATACCCCCTTAAGGTGTAACAAAGTGTACATCTTCCCGCTCCTGGTCACTATATGGTGGGCTTATATTGAGGCATCGTTGGGAGTAGCCTTTATCATTATTTAATGTTATTAAAGCACGTTTCTACCATATATTATAACAGTGATGCAATATATGATCGAAATTTTATGGAATTTGTAAAAATTTTTTTCTTGACCATGACCTTATACGACGTATATTTCAAGCGAACAAATATTATAGTGTAGTAAGGTAGCCTTATTTCTCATCGATTATTAATCAAACATATTTATATCTGAGTTCAAGT
>SCLH01000545.1:30922-53566 GCA_004367855.1 Oikopleura vanhoeffeni | reverse complement strand
TCAACATAGTATCGAAAAATCGATGATTCTACATTTGAGGCAAACGTGATGTCACGTTATTACAAAAGTTCAGCGTCACAACCTAAATTTTATTTGAGATAATAATAATTTTTTTCTTTAATTTCAGGTAAACTGTTAGCCTTTTACAGTAGGAGCGTATATCGCTGGCCCAATATCTTCAAATTTTCCAAAATCGCCGAAAAAAACCTACCAATTTCACGATTTTTAGCTGAAATAATTTCAGTGCAATATCGCAGAATAAAGCCAAAATCGCCGAAAAATGGCCCAATATCCCGATATTTTTGAGATTTTATATTACAAATTGCTTTGTGGGCGTCCACAATGGCGTCAATTTCAAGATTAGATTTCTCAAATTTACTCTTTTTAACTTTTATGGATTCACGTTTCTGCCGACGAAATTAATTCTAAGCATTTGGTGATTCACTTCATTCGAACCTACTGTAAAAAACCTTATAAAATTCAAAATTTGTTCCACAATTTTAAAGTCAATGTTGGAAATGACGTCATTTCGTACGCCTACACGTTTTTCTTATTTTTTTAAACAAAAACTGTATTTCTGGTCCCCATATTGCAAGAGTGCCAATATTGCCGAATTGCTATATTGCCCCCCAAGTTATAATTTTAATCTTGATTTTGAAAGTTAAATTACGTTTTTAATTCTGTTTCAAAAAAATTCTAATAGGCAAATTATTGAGGGATAATGAATAAAAGATAACCAATAAATTGCATGTTTAATGAATTGATCATTCATATTAGGAGAGTTGTATAGGCAGTCCATATTTTGAAACAGGAGTGCCTTGAGTCAATTTTTGGATACAATTGTATCCGTGGCTTTTAAGTTGCTAAGAAATATAAAAATCCGTGAACGAATCACCCCCCTGAGCTCAAAAACGAACTTTAAGATCGCTGATCCTATGGAGTTAAGACCTAAATTAACATTCGGGAAACAGTTTTTTCTAAATTGCCTGTTCAGTTTGTAATGAAAATTGAATTTGTAATTACAGTGAAAAAATTCGACTTTGCAGTAGCACAAACGCCTTTTTGTTACTTTTTAAGCACTTTTAATTAAAAATTGAAAATAAACGATTACATGCTTACCATTTGTGGTTTTTTGTTTAAATACATGTTCGTGTAATACTGTATTATCAAATTCTTTGAATATAGTGAAAATTAAAAAAAACTTTAGAATTTGTTTTGCTCGCGGTAACTTAAAATTCCCGGTTGGTCAACCGTGCTATGAATAAAAATCAGATTATCCGAATTTTTCTTAGAGATTACGAACTACTATTCTTGAAATTTTTATGATGGTTTGTTAATGGCAGGCAATAAAAAAGTTATAGGCCCTTGAAAAAGCCTTTCCAGCCTATACAACTCCCTCGACTCCAATGGGCATGGCTAGGGTCCCGGGGTACGGGCAAACTGGGCATTTTTCTCGATTTTTTTTTTAGTACTCTTGATTTCTTTTATCCTACGGTACGTCTTCAGCCAAAGTAACTATGTTTGCTTTTACTTGTTTGTTTTTCTGAAATATTTGTCTGGGTCAAGTCGAGCGTTTTACCCGGGCTTCTTTTTTTCTTGGGGTCGAAATTTATTTATAAAACAAAACCGAGTTACTAACAAAATGTTTTTGCAATATTGTTTCTAATCAACAGATTTTCGTAATTTATTTTCTTTAAAATGAGCTTTATTTCTTAATTAGATAATTCACCAAAGATGCATTAATGCAGATAGAGCAAGCATCAATGAAGATTGTTGGACACATCACAGTTGTTCGGAATTGAATTTAAAGTTGCATTCCAACGGAATCTGAAAGTATAAATTTTTTAAAATTCAAGATTGTACATTTTTCTGACACTTCTTTTAAGGTGATCATTACATCAATCCTCAAAAATTTTTGGTCGTCACGTGATCGGAATAAAGCATTTTTGTATAATCAGTATAATTATTCTGAAAATAATTTTTGGTACAACTCTACTAGTTGGGTAATAATAATTATATTGCAAAAATAAGAATTTTCAAATTTATAATTTTTCTTCCTCTCAAACCTCGATTTTTCGAGGAGAAAAAACCAAAAGTCAGAAAACAGGAAAAATTTCCTTACACGGAGTTTGTAGTTATATATTTCCACACAGGGAAAAGTGAAACTACACTGTGTACACTTGTCCACAAAAAATTTATTTATATTAAGTATTTTGGGGTTAAAACGGAAGTATTACTTGAATCATACAAAAAAATTAATTTCGTGAATATAAAAAATATATTAAAAAATATTGTATTTTTAAAAAATCTGAAAAAGTAAAAAACACTTTATTTATTTTTACTTTTGATTTTCATTTTATCCAGTTTTTGAAATTGAATAAAAATTAAACTTATAAGTTGTTGTTGAATCAGAAATATTACCTGAGCTATAATACATGCCATTTTTATCTTTTGCTTATTGTTCTTGAATATGTTCAACGATACCGACTTTTTATAGCTTCTAATAATAACTGCATTGTCGTTTTTTTGGATTTGTGTAATTGCCTTTTCAGATGATTTATGTGTACAAAACTTCTTTTATTGTTTTTACGCTTTGGATAAACAAAACTTATTAAAACAGATAGTTTTAGTGCTTGGTGCTTCCGCTAAGAACAAACATATCGGTAACCATTATTATGGTTCCTGGTAACAACTTTAAGGGGGTTAGCAGCGAATGTGGGCAGATTGGTTACTTTTTTCAAAATGTATTTTATGAAAAAAAATTGTGAATTTTTTAATTTTTATCTTCAATAAAAAGTGTCTTCATTCTTGCAAACGTTTATATTTTTTAATTTTTCAAAATACTAAGCTAATCATGTAAAAATATCAAAACTACTTTTTCATTTCGAACTTCATTTCCAACTTTACCCGATTTACGAATTTTTTGGAAGACGATTATTTATAACTTCAGACATTTTCGGGTGAATGCGCTAAATGTGGCAGTGGAATCATTATCCACATGAAAAATTTCCTTAATATGAAAGTTTTTTTTCCTTTTGAAAAATTAAGAAAAACAGTTTTTTTAGAAATAAAATTGGACATTTCATTGCGTTTTAAATTTTAAAAAATCGCCTGACTTTCAAAATAAACACGCCTTTTACACCCCGAAATATGTATTTTAATTTCTTGCAAAAATAAATTGTTTTAAATTGCGTGCCAAATGCCACAAACCGTGTCACAAGCAAGTGTTCTGTTAAATTTCATTTGGTAGTTAAGAAATATATTCGGCTTGAACCTTCCATCGGTTGAAATACGGAAAACCAAATACAGATACCAGAACATTTGACAAGTGATTCGGCCTGATTTTTTATATAGATTTCAAAAACCTATTATAAAATTTTTTTGGACTTGATTTGCAAAATAAATTTCATAATATTTCTATAAAAGTAGACAAAAAATGGCAAATAAACATTTTATGATTTTCCAAAACAGCGGGTCAAGAAAAATGCGTTAAATTTCTTTTAATGTTTTGAATTTTTGAAAATTTACGATTCAAAAATAAAAGTTTCTAACTTCAAATCTTTCCTTAAAATACAGGCCTGAGTTTTTTTTTTAATTGTCACTTTTTTTTCCGTTTCCGGTGGGTAGACAGCGAGATTGATTACTGCTGAATTTGGGCATAACCAGATGACTACATTTGTGTTCACGTGACTTTTTGTCACTTTTTTTTTCGTCCGCGAAAAAAAAGGTGGGACAATTTCAGGTAAAAATAATTGAGCCAATCAGTAAACCCGTTTTTTCTTCAAAATCTCCGTAATGCGCTTAGGTATCCCGGTCCCCACATTTCTGCAGTTATTATGTCATAAAAATGCACCAAATCAATCGTTTATGTTTGGAAAGCACAAAAAAAAACCCGAATAAGAACAAAAAAAAATCGAAATTTTTTAATTTTTTCTGACTATTATTTCAAAATTTAAGGTGGTGGCGTCGCTATTTGGTACTTTCCAATCCAGCTCAATCAATCTAGGGCAGTTGAAAAATCTGAGGATATCGTTTATTAGGTCTAGCCTTCGTCCTACGATTCCAATGCTCAAACGTAAATTGTTACATTCCACACCAGGTTGGGTGAGTACTATCTAGAACACTTAAAACGTTTTTTAAAAAATCTATCGTTCTTTTAGACCGCCCACATACAAAGCGTCTCAAAATTTACACAAGTAGCGGAAAATGAGAAACAAAAATGTGATGAAAGAATTTTGAATTTGAATTTTGAAAATTCTAAGATTTTGTTCTAGATTATTTTGAAAAAAATAATTTGCACCAGGAGATTCCTTGGGCGTCAACTTTTAGCTCATAACCGATATTAATGATATCGTAAATTAATTCTATAAAGGGCTCAAAAAATTACACGCCCACCCCCCTTAAGTAGCAAAATAACGTTTGTTTCAATTTTGACCCTAAACTTCAAAAATTCTATTCCGGTTCCAAAAAAATAAAATGAAATTTTTTTCAAATGTTTGGTCCCAGTATTACGGGGAGTTGATTTTATTAGGATTATTCGCCTATGTTCACTTCAGAAAAATTATTTCGGAACAAACATTAAAATACAAATGTGAGATAAGCCAGCTTTTAGAAAGCTTTGGCACTTTCTGAGAAACAATTTTTAAAGTGAATGTCCCCAGTCATTCTCTTTCAATTTATAATGATATTATTTAATTGATGATACATATTGAACTCGAATTATCTCGGATCTAGAACGACAGTATTCAAAGGCAACTACTAAAAATTGCACTTTTTTTTCGTCGCAAATTGTCACTTTTTTTTTAACGTCCGCCAATTGTCACCTTTTTTTTCTGTCCCGCAATTGTTCACTTTTTTTTATCCGGAATAAAAAAAAGTGACAAAAGCCTTTGTTATTTGTCACTTTTTTTTCGTCCGCAAAATGCTGTCTACCCACCGGTACGAAAAAAAGTGACATTAAAAAACAACTCAGGCCGTAGATTAAAAATGATTAATGAGCTGATTACACATTTATTCTGGTTCAGGCTAACATATAAGCACAAAAAATAAACCAAACTAATTATATTTCGTAAGTTAAATTGACTTCAATCTGCCACATCCGCTGATACCTCTTAATGAAGTTGACTTTAAGATTAACGATTTTTAAGATTAATTTGAAATGTCTGTGTTCAGATTGTTTATCTTGGACCAAAAGTTCACATACTGGCAAGGAAGATTATAAACTTTGAGGGGTTTATGTTAAGGGTACATAACGCGGCGCCAATTTCAAAAGCATATGCGAGGCATATGCTGCACCAAATGTATGGTTATTTGTTTACAAGGATGCCAATAATGACAATAAAATACCCAAAGTGACCACAGAGCCGGGCTATAGAGCAACTGCGAAACAATTTGCTGCGACTATTTTTTTTGTTGGCCTAAATTTAGGCCGCCTAATGAGTAAAATTTGTATCAGGGAAGTTGAAAATAACACTTTAAAATGTCCCCAAAAGTGATCACAAGAGCCGCTAGAGAGCAAAATGGACAATATGAAACCTGATTTTTACGGTTTAAATGATTCTGTTTGATCTAAAATTGGTTTCCAATTCATTCAAAAGTACACACATTTGTTCGAGGAAATCCTCACAAAATATACTTTTATGAATTTCATATTCTCTATGACGAATCGTCATGTGACGAATGGCTCAACAGAATATCAAAATATATCTTCGGCATTATTAGTGTTGAAAAAAATTTAAAATATGCTTTATTGATAAGTACAGAAATAGGGAAAACATTTCAACAAAATAATCTTTAACAAAATGAAATTTTTTAATTTGAAAACTCGTGCCAGTTATACACGGGATCAAACCGCGCAAAACTTTGTTTTTCAGGAAAAAATAGGGTTGGTGAGAAGATAGGGTTCCCGCCAGACCTTTAGTCTTCTTGCCACCAACCCTAGGTTTTTTTACAAAAAGTTTTTGCCATGCCCCGAGATACCACTATAATTTAATGTGGAACACTTATATCCCCTTATCCCGATGTTCGCATCCTTTTCCCTACGCTTGACTGAACAATTTTTAATCCCCTAGATTACTTGAAGTGATTTTTGTGCCATCTTTTTTTGTTGTGCCTTGTAGTTCAACGTGGTCTGGATTTCGGCCACCCCCCTCTTTGGAGACAAAAATAAGACAGACCCTCGTCTCTAAATATTTTTGTAACCTCAACATATTTGCTGGAAAACAGCGAGTTTTAAGTGAAATAATACTGCATCAATTAGACAAACATCACTAATTAGGAATATAATCCTATCTTGAAAGTTATTAGGAATAATTAGAATTAGGGTTAGGTAAACTCGTGTCCAGTGTACACGGTATAAAGCGACACAAAGCTGTTTCTTGGGAAAGGCTAGGGTTAGGGTTAAAAAAATAGGGTTGTGTTCCGCAGGAACAAACGATCATATTTTTTAACAATAACCATAGACTTTACCGAGTAAAGTTTTGCCATGCCACAAGTGTACACTATAGCAGTTATTTTTTTATGAACCAGCAAAATTTTACCGTTAAAATGTTATTTTGCTTAGGTATCTTTTTTTTTAATCAACTCACTTTTATCAGCATGATTACTAAAATATTATAAGAGATATAAATCAACAGTTTTTTGTATCATGTACCCAAGTAAAAATTTTTGCCATGGTATTAGTGTACACAATTATGTTTTCATTAAACACAAATTGTAACATGTAACAGCCCTCGGCAGGGCCCGCCGGGAGGCAATGAATTCTTAATTATGATTAAAGAAAGAAGCCTAATAAAAAATCTTAATTTAATGATTTTAAATAGAATTTTTTTAATTTATGGAATTGCATTTGACGGTTTTCCATGGGAATCATATTTTATCAAAAAGTTTTGGCATGTCCTAAGTGAACACAATAATTCATATGACAGCCTCCGACAGGGCCTGCCGGCAGGCAATACTATTGAAATTTGTGTCAAAATAAAGAAAATTTAGATCGATATATTTATGAAAAAAAAAAAAATTCGAAAATTTCCATGTTTTTTGTATCATGTGCCCAAGTAAAATTTTTTTCCATGCCCTTAATGTACACAATTATCTTTTAAACACAAATTGTATCATGTGACAGCCAGGAGGCAATACTATTTGAAATAATATTCACGGAAAAAATTGTATTGTAAAAATCGGTTTCGAACATTTTTTACAAAAACATTTTTTACATAAAGTTTTGCATGCTCTTAAGTAGTTTTTTGAATATAGAAAATCGACAAAACGAACTTTTACTTGAAAAAGGGCCAATTTCAGTTATAATTTATTCTGAACTTTGTGTACGTTTCATTTGAAAAATATTGTAAGAAAATGACAAAATTTGGATTGGCAAACAGAACATCTAAATTATTTTCAAAAAAAAACATTCTTTTAATTTCCCTTTTTGCTGTCTTGCGGCTTTAGAGGGCATTTTCCAGCCGAATAAAGTCAGCGTTTGCTCTTCCAGCGGCCTAGTTGTGGGCATTTTATTTCTAATTTTTGCGGCTCCATTTCGCTTTTCCGATACCGATTTTACCCCGTAGCCTCATTTTTTTGACTGCACATGCCCCGGCGTTTTTGCTCTCTAGCGGCTTTCGTGCCCCATGGCAATTTTAGGCTTAATTATTTCGAATTCGGATTCCTGAGCGGACGATTTACCTCATTGGCCCCATGGGGGCCATAATTTTTTGGCCCGCGTTTGTACCCTTACGGTTTTATAGCCTTAGGCCAGAGAGAGTTTTTTAAGGGCTTCATTACATTTCATTCTACATAACAATATTAAGAAATTTCTGAAATAGATAAGTTCGTTATCTCTCGGACAACTTTTACTGTGAATTATATCCGATCGCATATCCTTTTATCACACTTTTGTTAATATCCCGGCCTGATCAGGAAACGTAGTGTGTTTTTAAGTATAGGGCCGGGATATTTTACAAAAGTGTGATAAAAATTATTGAGCTAACGGTTTAAATGAGTTTAATCGGGACCAGATTTTTACGATTTTCAATCTCAGAAATGTCTTAAACATGCCGAAAAAGACAGTTTTTGCTATTTGGCCACGGAAATCGGTTTTTTGTTTACATGTGACATCCAAACTATTTCAGCGTGTTTCACAGGTTTTTGACAGAATTTAGAAAAAAAATAATTTAACGGTACCAAACGATTTATTAAAATAAAATTTGTTCTGGAAACGGTATTTATACACTATCGCCAAATGTTATAGATCTATTAAGGAGGATAGCGGTTCGTAACTCTTTTAGGGTCTTTGGGGTCTGTAAAATAGCACGACATGAGGGAAATATAGTCCGAAACAAAAATCTAAATTCTTCCTTAATTACGAGCATTATGTTGTTTTCTGTGGTTCATTGCAAAGTGCAGTGAAATCGTATTGAGCTCTGGAAGAGTAGGAATTTTGATTAGGTGTTATAGAACTCGATGCATGGTGGTCACCGGGATCGGCCAGTTTGCTCTGTCTACTTTTTAAGAGCAGAGCAGAACTTGACTTTTTAAAATATCAGAAGTACAGCAGACCAGAGCTGAATTTTCAACAATACCAGCGGTTGAGCCGCAGCAGCCTTTTGAAAATCAGGTTTCGGTAGTTAGAGCAGAGCAAACATTTTTGATTCAAAGATTTTAAAAGCAGAGCATGACCCAAATTTTACAAAACTCTTACTTTAAGAATTGCGTTTTTGGTCGTTTTTCGATATTTGAGAAATTACAGGCGGAAGGCTCAAAAATTGGCCGAAAGCGTTTTTTAAATTGCGATATTAGGTATTTTTGGCAATATCGGATGAAAGTGGAACTATAATGTGCATATTTTTAGATTTTTTCGAAAAAAAGGGCATATTCGAAAAAAAGGGCATATTCGAACCTTTTCAAAAAACGAGATTTTTGTATTTTTTAGGACAAAGAAAAAAAGCATGTTAATTTGGTTTTTTTAAATATGTCAAAGGGTGGGTTTAACATTTTTTTTTTAATTTTCAGGGAAAACGAGCATTTTTTGGAAAAGAGGGTACATTNATTCTATTGATATTTGTGTCAAAATAAAGAAAATTTAGATCGATATATTAATGAAAAAAATTATTTTTCGAAAATTCCCAAGTTTTTGTATCATGTAACCAAGAAAAAAAGTTTGCCATGCCTTCAGTGTACACAATTATTCTTTAAACACAAATTGTAACATGTGACAGCCCCCGGCAGGGCCCGCCAGGAGGCATTACTATTGAATATAATGTCGAAATAAACATGTGTACAAAAAACAGTTTGTCGATATCTTTTATAATCTCGGAGTTTACTTAAGTCTGCTGACAAGGGTGGGTTTCATTAAAAAAGCTACGTTAAATATTTGTTATTTGAAAAACCCTGCCTTCAAAAGGATATATATACAGATTTGATTTGGTAGCACGGAAAAATCAATATTTTATATCTCTCAAAAAAAAAATCAGAAAAATATGATATCAATGTAAATTCGAGCGAAATTTAGAACAAAAATCTAAATTCGATACTAAATTCGATTTTTGATGATAGAAAATCGACAAAACGAAAACTTTCCTTGCCAATTTCATAATAAGTTATTCTGAACTTTGTGTATTCATTTGAATAAATATTCAATGGTCATTTTCGGTTTCTCTGGAATCATTTTACATCCTGCCCTTTATTTTTTTAGGGCCCGAATATAGCCAGCGTTTTACTCTCTTAAAATTTCCTTTCTTTTCAAAAAAACTCAGATAAGTTGTATTTTTTTTGGTTGAAATTGTCTCGCGACAATTTTCAAAGTTTCCCACTCATTTCTCTCAGTTAATAATAGATTAAAATAATTATTTAATAAAATAATATTTTATTCCAATACTAGAACGATTTTTCAATGTTCCAGCAAAATTTAGCTTTTGTTGTTTTGGGCCATTTTTTTCTCCAGTCAAACGCTGTCTAGCCGACTGGAGAAAAAAATGGCCCAATTAAAAAAAACTCAGGCTGTAGAAATTTTATTTAATATATTTGGCCGAATAAAATCAAATAAATGCATTCTAGAAGCTAAATTCAAATTACTGCGTGAGTCAATAATCCGAAAAGTAGTTTCTGAGGTTTTCAAAACCGTCACTTTTGCATTTATGATTAAAAATGGAGCAAAAAATCAGCCTTAATTCTCACTCTGACTACCCTTTAACTAAATTATAAAATCTAGACCTTGTTTTTATTGANGCCTGCACATGGCCCGCGTTTTTGCTCTATAGCGGCTTTCGTGGTCAATTTAGAGCTTAACCTATTTCGAATTCGGATTCCTGAGGTCGATATACCCCCCATGGGCTCCGTGGCGGGCTCTATTTTTTTGGCCTGCGTTTTGTACCCTTACCAATATAAATTCTGGCCTAATTAAAAATTGGATCCAATCTCGAAGAAATTCATTCTCAACCATTTCCTGATCTGTTATTTTATTAAGATTGGTGAGACTCAGTAAGGGTGAAATTCTTGGCTTGTTTTGCTCTAAAGAAATTGTTTCTGCGGTGACTGTATCAAAAGAACTTAATGCCATGAGCGGAGCCGGTACTTCTGGTTCATTTATTTCAATTTTTGATTCATCGTTACCGGTAATTTCTTCTTTAACCGGTTCATTATAAATTTCAGATTTTTCAATTTGTGGTTCCAATTCTCGCAGAGCTGCATAGATATCACCCGAAGCCACTTGTGGCGCTATTTCTATTTCCGGGGTTGGCTGAGAATCTGCTTCGAAAATTGGTGGTTTACTTGGCATTATATTTGTTGGTACACTTGGCATAATATTTACTGCGTTTATAATTTCGACAGGTTGAACAAAATCACCAAATTCGTCTTCTTCAACAGGGGCTAAAATATTTTGATTAATTCGACCAGACACTTGGCCTGGTTTATATTCTTTAAGGATGTGGGGGACGATAATTTGGCTCTTTTTTACACATATTCAACCAAAGTTTCTGAGAAACCTGACTTCAGAAATAATTAATTTTTCTTCCAAATACGTAGTACAACTCTTAAGAAAGTTGCCAGTACTATTCAGAGCATCTGATACCTCAACCTACGCTCAGAAAATGGTTTTTAGTAGGCGTCTCTAAAAGTACTGAAAAGCCTTCTCCTCATTCATTTCTCATCATTTTTACTTGTTATTTGCAATTTAACTTCCAAATATAAATGCGCATCTCCGAGCGGTAGAAAATTTTAAAAATTTTGCGTCTAGTGGTCAAAACAGCGTTGAAAAGTCTAACCAAATAGGTGTTTTGACCACTAGAGGCAAATTTTTTAAAATTTTCTACCGCTCGGAGATGCGCATTTATATTTGGAAGTTAAATTGCAAATAACAAGTAAAAATGATGAGAAATGAATGAGGAGTAGGCTTTTCAGTACTTTTAGAGACGCCTACTAAAAACCATTTTCTGAGCGTAGGTTGAGGTATCAGATGCTCTGAATAGTACTGGCAACTTCCTTAAGAGTTGTACTACGTATTTGGAAGAAAAATTAATTATTTCTGAAGCCAGGTTTCTCAGAAACTTTGCTTGAAAATGTGTAAAAAAGAGCCAAATTATCGTNGAAAGTAGGCTCAAAAGAAAGTCAGTATAACACTGATGAGAAAGTTGGCTTACGTCAAGGCGAAATTTTGAAGTTTTAGTGGTCAAATTCGAGCAAACCTTATTTTTTAACTTCATCATTTAAAAAATACTTAGAAAAAAGTAGAAAAAATGCGAAAATTTCGAAAAAAAATTTTTGATGATTGGGTTTCTAATACACTTAATTATCACCCCGTATCAATTTGGAGCATTTTTCATGCCTCTAAGGCCTTTATTTAATCATAGTCGCATACCCCCTTAAGGTGTAAAACTAAAGTGTACATCTCCTCCTGAGTCACTATAAAATTGGTCCGGCTTATAATTGAGGCATCGATTGGGACAGTGCTATATAAAATATATATTTTAATTTATTATAAGCACGTTTCTACCATATATTATACAGTGATGCAATATATTGATGAAATTTATGGAATTTGTAATTTCTTGACCATAACCTTATACGATCGTATATTTCAAGCGAACACATTTTAGTTAGTAAGTAGCCTTTATTTTCATCGATTATTACATCAAAAACTATATTTATTCTGAGTTCAGTTAAACTGACGTTCAAAAAGAAGAAAGGCAGACAAAAGCAATCAATTAAACCAAATCATTCTATAGATATTAATTAATAAATCTATAAATGTGATAGGTTATTATGATAAACTTACATTATTAATACAGTAGAGTGCGTTTAAACGGACAGGTTGATAGAATGAGTTTGGGTTAAAAAGTCCTGTTAACGTGCAAATGACCCATAATAAAGAGTTTTAGTTACAGTAGCGTGCGTTTAACCCGTGTGAGCACAAAGCCTATATATGATATATAATATATATGATATATAATATATATGATATAATATATCCCTTTATGACCTTTTGATTAATCTAAGAGATGTGGGTTGAGGGAGCATCCTAACACTCCTAAGACCCTTTCTAGCCACTCATGAGGCGCTTTTCTCGCCTTCTTTTCAGCCCACATCTCTTAGATTAATCAAAAGGTCATAAAGGGATTAGCTGTACATTGCATATTTAAAATCATCTAAAAAATGCAAAAAAACATCCGTAGACATGTCTCGTTCGAATACATTATAAATTTTGCAAGGAATGGTCAAAAAAATAACTTTTTTTTTTTTTGGGAAATTTGTTCAAAGTATTACGGAGGGTGTTTTTTTTTGAGATGTTTTTTCCATCTTTTACTTCTAAAAAAAATAAATGCAACTATTGCGTCAATAAAATTTGAAAATAGCCAGTTTTTAGAAAGTGTTTTGTTTCAGGTGTGAGACTCAAAACAAAGAGTTAATTGGTTATACACGAACAGAATTTTTTTTTCAGAAGTAATATTTCAAAATTTTCAATTTTAAGTTTTTTACGAAACATTATTTTAATTATTAAAAATTAATTTGGCAATTAACTCCGTAGACTTTAAGACATTGAAATCTGTACCAGACTCGATTTTAGCCAATAGTTGCTCACTTTAAATCGCCATATTAGCAAAGTTTCATTATCACATTCATTTTTCCAATAGCTTAATAAATTCAGCCATTCTGTCTATACAAATAAAATACTACAGAAAGATAATATATATTATAAACGAAATTGTAAAACGCAGTTTTAATAAGATTATAAACGAAAAAATAGTTGCGGTAAGAATTTACTATGACTCACTATAAAAGTGCAATAATGAGATGAAATAAACCGTTTTAATTTATTATCGCCCTGGCTAGGGCATAAACTTCACTGAATATAAACTTCAAATGATTTCTAGTCGGTTCTGGTCATAAACATAATTATATGTTTTCCTACAAAATGTACTAGTAAGATTGTCTCTAAAATTTGATGTTAAATATATTATGTGTGAATCTGGGATCTTTCAGAGATCCAAGTAGGCGAGGATACACGTAGGCCGGTCTCTTTTGTTATCATGTTTTTTCTCAAAGTTTTGAACTCTGGAAATGCTTCTTTTAAACCGGAGGCCATACTGTAAATGCACTTGAAGTCTTAGAAAATTCGTTTACGATTCTTTTAAGGGGTCTTCCGCATGAATTGAGTACTTTGAAAAAAAAAGTATTATATATCCAATATAGCAGTAATTTGAAAAAGTACTCAAATTACGTCAAAAAAATTGCGGCGGGTCAACTTCAAACTTTTTAAGACTTTTTGCTCATTACTGAAAGTCTGAATAAAATCACGGACGAAAATAATCAAAAATTAAGGTTTTAAAAGTTATGTCACTGACAATAATCCTATTTTTCTTGAAAAATAAAGATCACGTGACGTTTTTGCAAAATATTATTATGTTCATAACTCTTAAATAAGGTGTTTATTGGCCCAAAAAATTTTTTGGCGTAATTTGATCACTATTTGTTTACTTGTACCAAAACCTTATTTCCTTATTTGAATGTCACGTGATCCTTTTTGGACTTTGGTGTAATGGAAAAAAAGTCTTAAAAACTTCTAAAGAACCACTTCACTTCTTTCTCCCGTAGTGTCTTTTGCGCCATCCGTGGCGCAATGGCCTTTAATCGCAATTAAGGACCCTTAATCATGTATGAATGAAAATTTACAAAGTGATCGATCGACTATTTGGATAATTGACGTTTGTGCGTTTTTTTTTCGAAAATTTCCACTGTATTACAGTACTTATTTTTTGCAAAAAAAAATTTAAATCATCAAAAAAGCCTTCGGGCGGGATCAGAAAAAAATTACACAATAGTCCCAAAATGATCACGTAACCGTATATTTAAGGAATAAGGTTGGTAAAAGTAGTAGTGTTTTTTTTCAAAAATTGCTTAAATCAATTTTTGAAAAAAAATAAAGTGGTTCGTTAGAAGTTTTTAAGACTTTTTTCCATCACAACAATGTCCAAAAACGATCACGTGACCTTCAAATTAGGAAATAAGGTTTTGGTTCAAGTAAACAAATAGTGATCAAATTACGCCAAAAAAAATTTTTCGCAAAAAATAAGTACTGTAATACAGTAAAAATTTTCCAAAAAAAACGCACAAACGTCATTTTGTCTTCAAGTTAATCGATAACTTTATAACTGATCTTGTCATTAATGATTAAGCGTCGTAAAATGCGATTAAATGGTGTGCGGCAACTAGTTGGCTAAAATCGAGTCTACGAGTTAATCTTGTGAAATAGTACATCACAAATTGTTTTTGACAATTACACTAATAGTTACAGTATCTTAGCAAGATGACCCTTTCCAAACTGCAAAATCTATCTTCTCCCAGAAGCTTTATTCAATTTAGCTTAAATTTTCACGGATCACGTAACGATAATATGCTGATCTTTGAAAGTATGAAAGTGATTGAAGCAAAAGTTGATCTCTGGCAATAAACCTACCGAGATTTCAATGGGTATCTATCAGATCTATACACGGAAAACGATAGATAAGCCGGAAAATTTTCAAAGTTTTTTTTATTTTTTAAATCCAGTTGTAGAAAAATATTATTTGATTGTATATTTTTTAAAAGTACAAAACACTCCAAATGACCAAAAAACATTTTTCTTTGCTTTTGTTGTTTTTTCTTCTTTAGAATTTTAAGAAATTTTAAGAAACTTAAGTATTTTGTATCTTAACATATTTCCTAATTTGACGTGTCTAGGTTGAAAATTTCGATATTATTATTACTAATTTATTTGCAGCCATGGTGAGACCGTCTCCAATTCTCATTGACCTCAGCAACTCAACATATATCGGGGTGCAATGATATATGTTGTAAGAACATTTCTTGATAAGTAAATCGTCAGCTTGGTTTCAGTGGTATTCTGAGTTTCATCGCGTGACATTTGTTTTTCGAATGTTTTATGGAAATTAATCGAAAAAATCATATTTCAGAATCCAGCAATCGATTTCTGAAAAGCTTGTGCTAATCTCTTAAGAATGTAATGATGACGACGTAAAAACAATTCGAGCTATTTTGAAAATTTATCCGCTGAAAAGATTGATTTTAAAGTCTGATTTTGCCGAAAAACATCGGTTATTTGCTATTCTAGAATTTATCAGTCGTCGGATCAAAAAACGCTCATGCTAAAAAAAATATTTTCTTGGTATTATTATGAGCATATTAATTATACTTTTTATCGGAGTTAATCTTTAAGGGGCACGTTAATCCGCCAAAAATTATCGGCCTAAAAATAATCCGCCTAATTTTATTTGTAAAAAAGTTAATTTTTGACTAAACTCTCTAGAATTATGTTGTTTTCTGGCGTGCATGAAAATTAATACGTTAACTGTCAAATTATTTTAAAAAAATTTGTTCTCGGAACAATAAACCTTATAAATTTGGAGTACCAATTTTTCAAAAATTAGGCGGATTATTAATTAGGCGGATTATTTTTAGGCGGATTAACGTTCCCTCAATCTCTACTTATGTTAGAGTTTTAAAGAGTCAGGGTATTATGAATGTATAAATTGTGTTTTGAATTTATTTTATATATAATATTCTATTTTTTCTGAGGTAAAATTGTTGAACTGTTGGGTCGGCTCGAAAGTAAAACGAGAAACGACACGTCGAAGTCGGTCATGCCATATTCTCTATTGACTATAAAAAGGATATCCGAACACTGCCAAAAAACGTTCTGGTAAGGGTACAAAGTTTGGACACGGGTTCGTTCGGATAAAAAAGTTTTAGCATGCAAATTCACAAATAAGAAATAATTAGAAATATATTATTATTAGAAAATGTTATTACCGTATCTTTTCACTTCAAAGAAGACGGCTAATAGGATAGTGTGGTTGAAAATAATTTTGATTTTTGCAAAAGTTTTTTTTTAAACTCAAGCGAAATAAAAGTATGCTTATTTAATTATTTTTTTGTTGGTTTTAGGGTTAAGCGGGTGTTTTAAGCTCAGTGGAACGAACACAAAGATTGAGATTCGCAGCAGGAGATTATTGTTTCGCCGAAATATTATTCGCACAGAAAATCAATCTATTTACTTTTGATAGGAATGGCCGAAGTAAGAATAATTCTACAAATAAAATACGGGACTATCAAAGAGCAAAAATATTTTTACTCTCATGGAAATTTGTTCACTTTCATTTTAGCACTATAAACGTTATGCTTTTGTTTCGATAATTTAATGCTTTATTTTCAAGAGACTTGTGCGGACAATTAAATGGAAAAATAATTGTCTGAATGTAGACTAAAAAATAATAATAATCTGGTGCTAAAGAAGAAAATTTATCGTACATCATTTAGTATGTCAAATGTTCTGATTTATAGTTATTATAAAAACTTCTTAGCACCGCCTAATATCTCCTTAGTCACAAAAATTGACCCTTATGGTATATTGACTGAAAGTTAACTTTACCCATATCGAAAAAAGGCGTCATTTGGCACAAGGGTCAAGGAGATATGTAGGACACTCACAGGTTAACACAGTGGCAGTACAGGAAACCGAATATCATGGTTTCTATGTCAGTATTTGCATAATGCATGAAATTTTCAATTCACAATCATCGACATTACCTTTCTTCACTTTTGGGAGGTCGTACATCAGCATAATTTTGCAAAAAATAAGTTGAATTATTGATTTCATCCAATAGAAGACCGAAAAAACTTTAGCATCGTATAAAGTATTTTATATCAATTGTTATTCAGCAAGAACATCGGAAATTGCACATTTACGGACGATTAGACCCTGTAATTAATACACTGAATAATTATTAATCATTTTTTTTTAAATATCAGGATGTCAATTTTGTTAAATAAATTGAATTGTGTTTTTGGACCTGTGAGTTATATCCCTTTATCACTTTTTGCTTAGATTGCGTAGCCACAACATTAAATTCACACGTTAAAAGGATTAGTGGCTACGCAATCTAAGCAAAAAGTGATATATTCCTTTGTCACACTTTTGCAAACATCCCGGCCTACGCCCTACTCGGGGCCCACCACTAGTAGCGTTGGTTGAATACGTGTCTCTTATTGGCTGTGATTTAGCTTTTTTTTACAAAATGATGAAAGGAGATTAGTCATAGCTTTACGCTTGTTGATCAGGGCCGGCACATTCACAAAAGTATGACAAAAGAAAATTATGATTCAGGGATATTTTGTGTAAAATATAAATTCCGAATTTTATTATATAATAATTTGATTTTTCGGTTGGCAATTACGGGGGCTCCTGGTCATTTTTNTTTTTACTAGTTTTTAAGCCAAATTTTTTATTTAATTCGGCTTTAAAAAACAACTCATCCGACAACATTCTTAGATAGCTCAAACTGAGCACAAATATCTTGTGAAAAATAAAATAAAAAAATTGGTTCATCGGACCAATTTATTTTATCTTTTTTCTTAGATTACTGAAATTGTTTAATTACTAGTTTTACTTTAAAAAATTGGTAACAATCGTTGGATTCGGACCAATTTTTTAAATTCAATTATTAATTAGATATTTGTGTTTTATTTTAGTTATCTAAGAAATCAATCAGATGAGTCGTTTGCAAAAGCTGAATTAAATAAAATTTTTGGCGTAAAATTTAGTAAAAAATGACCAGGAGCCCCCGTCATCGATATAAACTTCGGATAGGAGTCTTTATAGACATAATCATGATTATGCAAAATTTGTTCAATATTGGGTAACAGTCCCATTTTTTTGAAATAGTTTTAAAATTGATGATGGTAATTAATTAAATTTGATCATTTGTTTGTGATTCTTGACTTCAAAAAAATTATGTCTCTGATCAAATGATTCAAGGTTATAAAAAGTTCGCCTTTCTGACAAACAAATTTTATATCCAACTGATTTAGAATTATAACACATTTTACAAAAGCTCCTCTTAGGGTTTACAACTGTTATCGAAGTAAACTTGTAGTTCTTTTTCAAAAGCGAATGTACCAAACGTAGACCTGATCCTTTCTGGTAAATTATTAAATAAATCAATAAAGCAAATTGGCCAAAATTTTTTGGTGTGTTTAAGAAATTCACTGAAGACTTTTTTGGGAAATTTTTTGCCAGTTTCTGGATTTTTTTCATTTTTTAAATTATTGAGTTCAATTTCAAGTTCTGGCATATTTTTCATAATCCCACTGTTATTACCAGTATTTTTTAGAAAGTAAAAATCTCGCCTTTTCGCCCTACTCACATATGAACAGTCAATTTCAGCATAACCGGTAAATGGTTGAATAACTTCTCCTATATTTTAGTTTAGACATTTTATCAAATCGGTATATATAGGGGAGCTGGCTTACATGTCATAAAAATAGAATTAAGACGATTAAGACCAAGATAAACATGAGTATGGTAAACATTTCTGAGATTATGAGGCATAAGTAACTCAACATGAGATATTGGGCGTCCTTTTTCTCTTAATGTTTTATGTTTAATGACTTTTAAAAAATAAAAAAATTTGTTTTGAAAAAGCGTATACCACTTTTTATCGAGAATCCCTCGACAGTCGAAGACATGTAAAAAGAAGCCAACTGCAAATAAATTTTATAGATTTATTAATTGTTTAACTGTACCATAATCACGCATAGCCAGAACATTATGTGTAGCAGATTTCATAATATGGTGTAACTGTGGTTCTATACTTATATCTCCAGCAGAGATATTTTGGCCTAGTCTAAGCCCTAAGTACAGTATTGAGTCATCACATACTACTGTCTGATCTCTTATTTTTAACTCTTTTTCTGACCAATCACCTATCTTGAATCCGACAGTTTTTTGACTTGCAATTTTAATATGTTTTTTATTCAGTTCCGCGTCCATCGCTTCAAAACACTCAGTGACTTGAGTAATTATTTCTTCCTTAGAATCCCAACTTATTAGCAAGCCAAGATCATCAGCGTATGCTATAACTACAACATTTTTGAAATTATTTTTAATATTTATGGTCTGAAGATATTCATTTGTTTTTCATTATTGAGTAAAACATATTTTTTTTAAGATGATCCGAATCATTTTGTAAATTTGTTTTGGTCATTTTGAAACTTAGGGGGCTTTGTTGGACATTATTCGTTCCAGAACCTCCATTCATCGATTTTATTCAAACTCCGAGGTCGAATTTGTAATAAACTCGTTATCACTCATAAGTAGGGTTGCGCACGGGAGAACTAAATCCAGAGTGAGCACCGAAAAAATAAATCAATTGCTTTTTGGGGTGAAAAAATAAGAATAAAAAAACACCATCTGGTCACCAAATCATGTTTGTAAATTTCTATGATTGATTAAAATTTGAGTTTTTGATATCAAACATGAAATATTGGTTATTTTCATTATCGGGAACTTGTTGAAAACTATGAGTAGATATAAAAAAACCAACAATATTCGAGTTGAAAAATTGCGTAGGCGTGTTTTTAGATTTTTCCCAAAATTGAGGTTTTGCAAATTTTGAACACGGAAAATATTTTAGCAAGAAGAGCTAAAAAGTCACTTTTTTCTTCTTTCGGTTCTAAATTGAATACATTTTACGATGCAAATAATTTTTAATTTGCACTTCTTAAAATTCCCATTTTAAACGGAAAAACCTAAACATCCCCGCAGAATTCTCCCGTCAAATTTGTTTTGTATAATTTTCTTAGGTTTCAAATTCTATATTAAGTTTCATCCTTTAATTAAAAGCCCTTGTTTTATAGTCAAAAATTACACCATGCGTTACTCTATTCATTAGTCAATTAATTGAATTTTCCAAGTAAAACTTGTTTTTAAACGACTATTTTCTATTTTATTTCAAATCATCTTGAGGTTAATGTGAGATATCGAAATTTTTTGTCAGAATAGTCAATTTTGTACGCTGAGGTTTCTATAGAGCAAAAAACATAACTTTACTCTTCTTTAATAATAATTTTTCTTTCAAATTTGGCTATGTAGAGCAAGATTTCTGAGAGAGGGAATCTTTAACTCCTATTTGCATAAAATTAACTGTGTTAGCTTGTTATTTGACTTTTTAAGAAATAAATTACTGAATTCATGAAATTGTGTTATAAGAAAATCTTTATTCTTCAAATGACCAAAAAAACACTACAAGTTGACCTATTAAATCAATACACATTTTTGATCAATAAAATCAATACACATTTTTGACCAATAATATTCCTTATTTCAAATTCTTATTAATATTTGTCAGATACGATTATTAATTAAAGATTAAACAATTTATAAATATTTCTTCTTTGATATAAAATTAAAAAAATTTGCTCAAAATATTTTGTGATCAATAAATGCCCTTCTGTGTTTATCTGCAGATTAATTTCAATTTATAGTTTCCGATCAATAAATGCTTCCCGGTGTTTATAAACATATTTATTTTCAACTTATTTAATTATTATAGACAAACTGTAGTTGTTTCATAAGCGTATCAAGGTCATGTTTATCATTATGATTCTCTTAGAGTAATTTTGCTTAATATTACACTACTTTTCGCAAAAATAATATGGGTCACTAAGCATTTAACTGCGCAGTGTGCGGAAAGTTTTCATCAGATTGCCATTTTTTCATATGGTACGTTTGAAAGCAAATAAATGCCACTTTTTATTCATACTTTACCATTTAAATGTGCCTCATTATTTTTGAGACAATCAGAGTTTGTTTGCAAAATAAGTACTGTTAATTGAAGTCTGTAATTCTTGTGGGGATACCATACAGAAATAACGCACAATTTTTTCCAAATTTTTTAAGTCAGAAAATGTGATTTTCAAAAATATTTGCTAAAATTTTCTACTACCTTGAGAAAGCTAAAATTCTATTTTTTTATTTTTTTTTAATCGAGCTCAGCAGCGCCATAAGCAAACATCAGAAAAAATGTGTCGACAGCGATCTAGCCAAGCGTTGGAATATCAATAAATCCAAATTTTCAATATTTTTTATGTATACCCAGACCGCCATATTTTCCGTCCGAAAAACAGTAAGCTCGGTAAACCGGATGGTTAAGACAGATAAAATTGTCACGTTTAAGTTATTATCCGCTCAAGGTTTTGAGATTTCACGATATGTAACTGAATTATACATATCATAGGTATATTAGAAGTTAAAGGCGTTTACAAATGTCAAATATTGGATTTGAAGACCCTACAACCTCCTAAGGTCATAAAACAGTTTCGAAGTCGATATGACGTTGTAAAGCTACTCAGGCGGCTAAGAGGTAATTATTTCTCATCAGAATTTAAGATGCATGCTAATTGATTCAAAAGATTTTGGTCAAAAGATGACCGAATTCTCTTCACTGTCTAATTCCGGATTAGCTATAGGCAAAAAATTCAATAATTTTGAGATTTTTTTGACTGATTTTGGATAGGTGTTGGCCTAGTCTAATTAGTTTTTTTGTGTTTATTTCTGATAGAATACAGCACAATTTTGAGCAGTAGAAAAGCTATTTAAAAAAAATTTCAAATGCAAAGTTTTGTAAAAAAAAACACTTATATAAAGCTTCTATATAGAGCTCATTTCGATTCGAGTACCCCCTTCTCATGCTCATGAATTATCGTCGATAATCTTCGAAACATTCATTTACTTGCTATGTTGTTTGAGCTTTAAAGGAGGTGGCATAAGTCCAGCAGATTGGTACCTTTTTTCAGAGCAATATATGAAAGAAAAAAAAATTGAAATTTATTTTTTTATTTTTCATCTTCAATAAAAGTGTTCATTCTTACAAAAGTTTACATTTTTTTTTTCTAAACATAACTGACTATAGTTAAAAATACAAAAAAACACTTTTCACTGTGCATCAATTTCCAACTTAAGGGTATCCCGGTCCCTAATTTGACATATTCTCGATAAAATATTAGCCAAACACGGCTTTAAGGATGTGGGGCACGATAATTGGGCTCTTTTTTACACATTTTCAAGTGAAGTTTCTGAGAAACCTGGCTTCAGAAATAATTAATTAATTTTTCAAATACGTAGTACAACTCGTAAGAAAGGTGCCAGTATTATTCAGAGCATCTGATACCTCAACTTACGCTCAGAAAATGGTTTTTAGTAGGCGTCCCTAAAAGCACTAAAAAGCCTACTCCTCATTCATTCCTCATCACTTTTTATTGATATTTGCAATTTAGAATGTAGATATAAATACTCATCACCAAATGGTAGTCTTTTTT
>SCLH01000545.1:6027-27036 GCA_004367855.1 Oikopleura vanhoeffeni | reverse complement strand
CACAGTTGATTCAAATGTTTGTGCCGTGGATGACTGTGTCGGAATCTAAAAATAAAAACGCATTTTAAAAATATCACGAGAAAAGCCATTTTGAAAAATATTTGTAGATAAGAGACCAAATATCGCAAGTTATTTCTGAGGAAAACACTTTTTTTGGAAATTTTTTTTTAATCTGCTAAATTTTTAATTTTTTGATCTGACATCTTTACGTTAATTTTCATTTCTTTATAAATGATTCCAATAAATTGCGTAGTTAAGGTTTTATTTTCTGAAACCAACTGTAGATTAAAGACTGAAAATTATAGGTTATTTGTGAAGAAATCACGATTTAGAAAATTTATTTCTGAATCTCTTCCATTATTTATTCTTGTTCTGACGTCTCTCACTCTTACAATGACACATGCGTAGGTTGAAGGTCACTATCCTTCAGGGTTATTAAAGTCGAAATGTGAATTGAAAAATATAAAAATTTAATTCTATCCTAAATCTCAAAGACTAAAGAGCAATAAAATTTTGAGAACTTTACTTTTCCCATAATAAGCGTCATTAGAAGCGTCACTGAATGGAGTTTTGTGTGTAAGTGGATTAATAAACAATTTTTATAAAATAAATCTAATTTTTGAAATTTCAGTCAATACTTCAAGAAATTTGATTCAAAAATAAGAGAAATATGTGAATTGGAAAATATAAAAATTTAATTCTATCCTAAATCTCAAAGACGCAAAAAACAGATCGCGCCACTTTCGGCGCGATTTGTAGGCAAACTAAGGCGAAATCGTAAATTCGGGGCCCGAGCCAAAATGTCGAACAAATGCGACCAACAATGAATGCTGTGAAAAATTTAAAAAAAAATGATCATTTTTGCGATTTAGCGCCACCTATTCAAAAATTTTAAATATTAATTTTTGGCACGTCGTTCCTCAGACTTTTGAGAGGAAAATTGAATAAAGGCTCCCGTTGGGACCATAATTCAGGCTCTGCGGTAAAGTTGATGTGCAAATTGAAAATTTTCTATATATTTTCAAGGAGGAGTAGGCTTTTGCGTGAAGCTCCCAAATACGCTGTTTTGACCACTAGGGGCCAAATTTTAAAAATTTCCTACCGCTTGGAGATGCGCATTCATATTTGGAAGTTAAATAGCAAATAACAAGATAAAATGATGAGAAATGAATGAGGAGTAGGCTTTTTAGTAGTTTTAGAGCGCTTACTAAAATCCATTTTTTATGTGTAGGTTGAAGTATCAGATGCTACGTATTTGAAAAAAACAATTAATTATTTCTGAGGCGTAGTTTCTCAGAAACTTCACTCGTAAATGTGTTAAAAATAGCCCAATTATCGACGCTCACTCCCTTAATGACCGTAAATTTAAAATCCATTTTCTTGATGTTTCAAACTAAATTAAATTAAAACTAAATTAAACTAATTTAAATTTCCCAAGCTAATTAAGGAACATCTGAAGCTTGAGCAATAAATCAAAAGATGTCAATTTATAGACCTGGCCTTTGTCTTGTGAAAACAAAGATCAAACTCAGATTTTGATGACTACACTTATCGGCACATAGTCGTGACAGGAAGGCACTTCGAGAAATTTCAAAATATATCTCCTCCCAGACCATATATCGAAATTTTCCTAGCGGTCCAATAAACTGACAATTTTTGCCCGTTTTAAACAATTTTTGGCTAAAAAATCTATTTCTTTCGAGGTTCAGTTTTAACATTGGCCTTCAAAATCATGAGATCAAAGAAAGATCTCTAAAGTATGTTTTGAAAATGTCCAGTGAATTTTTCTAACTGTACGATGCCTCTGAAATCCCAAAAATCACTAACACAACCTCCTTAAGGGGTGCCATAAATCCGACAGATTGATACATTTTTCAGAGCTATATAACGTTTATTTCTCATATTTTTTAAAAAAATTAAAGTCTTTTGCCCACATTTTAGTTTCTTGCTAAATTCTTTCTTAAATGATATTTTGTCGCCTACTTTATTCACTGAGATTAGAACTCGAAAAGATGCTAAACTTATTATTTTCACTGAACTCACCCTCTATATTTTTCTGAACAAATCAGTCCACAATCCTGAAGATGCTTATAAAAGCGAAACGTTGAATTATTATATTTTATTAATATAACGTATATATTATATATAAAAGAAAAAAAGTTGAAATTATTTTTTATTTGTTAACTTCAATAAAAATGTTCATTCTTGCAAACGTTTATAATTTTATTTTTTTTAACATAACTAAGTATCTGTATAAATATAAAAAACAGAGCCGTGAGATATTATTTTCATTCGCACAAATTTTTTTTGCATCGTTTTAGAATAAAATGACAAAAAATATAGATTTGAATTCAGCACAAAAAAAAGAACTCATAAAAAGTTTGAAATAGATGGATTCGGATTGGTTAAAATTTCGACCAATAAGAATCTGGATGTCAGACCAATTTTATACTCAAAAGAAGAATAAAAACAAATTATTGCGAGTGGTAATAATATCTTACGGCTCAACATATATTCGAGGCGCTAAAGACTTTTGAGCATAATTTACTCATTTTGGCTGTTTTTCAAGATTTCAAACGTCTAAAAATGGCATTGTTTAATGAAAAACATATATGACAAAAATATATATTTGAATTTCTCTATGACACATTTGAATTAAAGGTCTGTTGAATTATTATTTCTGTCTCGTTTTAAGGATTTAAAAAATCTCGCGTCCCCGAATGGCGTTTGGGTGTGAGGGGGTTAAGGGAAATATGAATTAAGGCTCAAAAAAAAAGTTTCAGAATTTTATTCTTACACTTGTAAAGTTTTTTTTGGGAAAATATGATTAATTTATATTAAGCTCATGGTATTTTCAACCTAATACAACGTTAGGAAAGTACTTTTTAATCAGTTTGAAAACATCTTGTCTTGATTTAAGGCATTTAAATCTAAATTTATGGATTTTCAGGAATAAGAAGTACAGTTTTGAAAGAGAAAAAATAGGCTTTTGCGCAAGACCTTCAAAATCAGTTCAAAAACCATTTTTTGGCTATTCTGAGGCGAATTTATTGGTTATTCCACGATGTCATAAAGTATTTGAAATTATAATTAGGCACAAATTTAATTTTAAGTCGTCATGGTGATGCATAAGCCATGTAACTTGGCTTACCAATTATCCGGTAGATGGCCAAACTTTGTTTTCTAGAATTTTTCGTTCAGTTTATTCTAACTAGAAAATATGGAGTTTATAAATTTTATAGCAGAGATGTTTAAGACCTTAATATATCTTTATTTGACAATTAAAAAATGTATTTACAACGTTTCGGTTATACATTTCAGGTTTTATACATTTATACTCATCGGTGATATCACAGCGAGAGTTGAAAATTATCACCCAATGTGACATTATACGAACTGTTACAGCAAGTGACGCGTCATAAGTCATGACTTATGACGTCGCGACGCGTCGTTTTGGTTAAGACTNTGTGCACTGATAGTGCAGCACTATACTTGCCTAACTGTTGTAGCCAATCTGTACCCTTAGATTGCAAATAAACAATAATAATAATACGTGCGCCAAATTTGAGTACAGCTTTGTCAAAAAAGAGTACAATTTCTAACAACAATTGATGAAATTCATATCATTGTTATTTTGAGTTATTGATGAAATTATTTTTATGATTATTTCTGATATTATTCTTAAACAAAATTTTATAATCATTTTTATAAAATATTTTTGAAATCATTTTTCTAAATAACTGAAGTCTGTTTTTTTTTAATTTATATGTTACAAAAATATGAAATGAAATTTTGAAAAATAGATTCATTAATATGGTTTTAAAATAATTGAATTTTTGAAGTATTTTTTACGAATAATTGAATTTTTAAAATGATAGGATTTTTTCAATAGAATGATAGGAAAATTTCAAAAATGACAATCACCGTAAAAAAAGTGAACCCTTCTAAATTGAAAATACCACGAATAAATGACTGGTTTGATCGCAAGGCTTTAAAACTGTAACAGTTATGTCATACTGTCTATAATATACAGTATGCCATAACTGTTACAGTTTGAAAGCCTTGCGATATACAGTATATTACGTAGTACTAATTTGAGGTTGGTTTATTCACGTTTCTGTAATAATAAGTTCTAAAGTGCTAAAACCAAAGTCTATTTGTCACGTGTTATCTGCTTTTTTGAAAATAATTGTTCAAGACTTACAAAGAATGTAAAAAAACGCTGTATAAATTAAATCCACAAATTTTTTGTGACTTTATCTGCTCAATATTATGTGAGATTTAATGTTTAGATTTTGAACTTTTTAAAATTGAAGCTTGAATATCGATGACCACTCCATCAATGTTATTTGAGTAATATATAGACACAGTATATAGACAACAGTATTTGTTCTCTACTGAACATGACTGGTAGGGGGATAGACCTTGAGTCTTGTAAGCAAAAGTTCTAAATCCTAGACCTAAGTTCATATGGACGAAATATTAACCCTAGTGTATTAAAAATATTCTATGTAATTATGAAGTATTTAGACATAGTAAAAAGTCGCGTGTGTATTTTACACTGGGCTGTATTTATTTTAATTGTACAATAAACTCAAATTCAAACAAAAGTAAATATTATTTTTTCTCATGGTTNTCCCACTTTGCTGCGTTTATTTTGAAACATTATATGAATAAATGTTTAGTAGGCGATCGCGATGTCATATTTTCAATATGAAACCAGATTCCAAAAGCCAAAGGAACACTGTAAATTTGTAACTGGTCATTGTTAATAACGTATGGTTATTCCAAGAAAAACGGATGACCTAGCCTCCATTTTATCTCAAATTTATCAAATTCAGAAACTTAAATTTTAAAAATTTTTATGTGCTGTTAAATAAAATCATTTTATTTCAATAACTAAAAAATAAATTAATTGATATTATACCCAGTTTCCCCGTAATAAGCGCTATTTTTTCTGGGTGTGAGGAGGATAAACTTCAAAATATCGACTTGAAGTAAGCAAACTTTCTGATTAGTGTTTCTGTGGCTAAAATGGATAGTGTTCAGTGGAAATAATGTTTTGTTCCCATAACTTCCAATTACTGTTTTCAGTCTGAAGATTAATCAAATCAATCAAGTTTAGAGTCTAAACTTTAGACCTTTTTCTGGTTCAGATGGAGAGATAAAACACAATTCTAATAAATATTTTAATTTTAATAAATATGCATTTCTGACTGAGTGGACAATTTCAACCAAAATGCATTTTCATGCTAATTAGCTGCTACGAAGTTTCCTTAATCGTCCCATTTGTAATAATAGAGGGCTTAGGAAGTTAAATTTCAAAGTACTTCTGGCAAAAATTCTTGGATCTGTGGGAGAACCGAGTTAATTCTCAACCTTTTTCTGTTATCACTATATCCCTTTATGACCTTTTTATTAATCTAAGAGATGTGGGCTGAAAAGACAAGAAAACGGCCTCATGAGTGGCTAGAAGGGGTCTTAGGAAATTTAGGATTGGCTCCTTTAACCCACATCTCTTAGATTAATCAAAAGGTCATAAAGGGATATACAGGGAGCCAATATCAATTCGAAAATATGGCCGAAAGTCTTTCGACAAAAAATTTCGGCGATATTGGCACATTCAAAATGACGTCATATATTGAATTTTTTCAATTTTATAAGGTTTTTTACAGTAGGTTTGAATGAATTGAATCACCAAAATACGTAGAATTAGTTTCTCGACCGAACGAAATCAATTAAAAATTGAAAAGAGTAAATTTGGAAAATTCAATCTTGAAAATGACGTCATCCATGACGCCCACATAGTAATTTGTAATATAAATCTCAAATAAATTCAGCGATATTGGCTAATTCGGCGATATTGAAACTGAAAGTATTTTAGCTAAAAATCGTGAAATTGCGTTGGTTTTGTTCTGCAAATTTGGCGATACTAGCCCGGCGATATCGGGCCTCCCCTGTTGTCTATATACTGTGTCTATATATTACTCAAATAACATTGATGGAGTGGTCATCGATATTCAAGCTTCAATTTTAAAAAGTTCAAAATCTAAACATTAAATCTCACATAATATTGAGCAGATAAAATCACAAGAAATTTGTGGATTTAATTTATACAGCGTTCTTTTACATTCTTTTTAAGTCTTGAACAATTATTTTCAAAAAAGCAGATAACACGTGACAAATAGACTTTGGTTTTAGCACTTTAGAACTTATTATTACAGAAACGTGAATAAACCAACCTCAAATTAGTACTACGTAATATACTGTATATCGCAAGGCTTTCAAACTGTAACAGTTATGGCATACTGTATATTATAGACAGTATGACATAACTGTTACAGTTTGAAAGCCTTGGGATCAAACCAGTCATTTATTAGTGGTATTTTCAATTTAGAAGAGTTCACTTTTTTCACGGTGATTGTCATTTTTGAAATTTTCCTATTATTCTATAGAAAAAATCCTATCATTTTAAAAATTCAATTATTCGTAAAAAATACTTCAAAAATTCAATTATTTTAAAANTCAACCTGACGTAAGCAGATTTTTTGTTCAGTAGACTATGCGCTTTAATTTGATGGTAATTACAGCTCAATACGATGAAAATTTTTTTTCTAGAAATCATGAAAATTGACTTCCGGCTGAATTAATCTGCAATTTTCTATAAATAGAAGCGATGTTTAAAAAAAAGTTTTTCACTAGAAATTGAGAAATGTTTCTCCTAATAATACCAAATTTAAAAAAAAATGTATCGAATCGTTTTTGAGAAAACTGAGCTACAAATTCTAAAATATCATGAAATTGCAGTTTTTCATTATTCTAGAACAAGTCCGATCGAAATTTTCGCAAAATATTTCCGATAACTGTCAACTTCGTAGTAATTGTTATTCTTACAAAGTTTAATCAATTTCCATTAAGCCGTTTCCGAGATAAAAGACATTGAAGTCAAAATCAGTGTTCTAGAAGTCTACTCCCACTTGGTGCTGTGGTGCTCAAAAAACTCTGTTTTTACTTTTGGTCGGAAGCAAAAGGATGGATCTTCCTTTTAGGCTTTTCAGAATTAATATAACTTGTTCCGTTTTGTTCTGAGCCCCGATCTAAAATGTCAAAAACCGTTGAGTACCCCCTTAAGTAGAACGAGATGATTGGTGCCGTTTTGAGTGTGAGGGCGCCAAGCGTAGGCGTTCGATGAAAACACAAGACAAACAAATGTTACCCTCTGCTGATAAATTATATCAAATCGACCTATTTTTACTTATAAAAACAAACAGAGAATGTTTTTCAACGGTCGAAACACCAGTATTGGATAACCATTATACTTTGCAGAACATGATGGATTGATTTAATGAAAAGCAAACTTGACCGAGTATTAACGAATTAAGCATGATTATTATTATTATTGTTTATTTGCAATCTAAGGGTACAGATTGGCTACAACAGTTAGGCAAGTATAGTGCACAAGCTTCATTATATGTCGTTAATTTGGGAGGTATATAATAATTGTAAAACAACATTTAATTCTACTTTAAGTATGAAAAGCAGAATTATACACATTTTAAGAAGTTTAAACAACAACATTTAAGGTCACTGTTTCTTAAAATGTGTATCAGAAGAAATGAAGATTAATATGTTTTAATGTACAGTGATTCTTCTAATTTATTAGACTAGTTTTATAAGAAAAAAATTAAAAAAAAACGCAGAATATTTCTATTGTCACTATCACTAATAGTTTTAAAAAAATGTTTGGATAAGAACGGTTTGACTCAACTCAATGGTACACCTAATCGCCATTTTTTGAATAGTTTGATTGAGTTTAATTTGTTAATCATAAAATTAAGAATTAAATTAAAAGGGAACTTAGGAATTTTTAAAAAACTGGTTAATTTTTATAAAAATGGCATTTTTGTCGAGTTACTTAATATGGGGTCAAAACTCATTCCCTTTGTTTTTTAGCTACTCTAGAGCCGCGCATTTAGCGTTAATTTAATATTAATTTATGATGAAAAAGTCCTGACTAAAAAAAGTCTAACTTACACGAGAAAAAATTACAGATTGCTTTGCAGTGACGTCATCAAAATCACTGCTCTTTCGCAATTCACGCCAAAACTACAGCTAATTAAAGCAATAATTTTCTCAAAATTAATTAAAATTCAAATAAAGTGTGCAAAGTACTACTTTCAATCCGTGCATCAATCTTGAAAAACAGAGTAAATCTTAAAAATGTGCCACGGATATTTCTATCGAAATAAATCTACATTTAGAAAAATATTTTATCATATTTAACAAATCAAAGATGTCCATAAAATTTATGTGCCAAAACAAATTAACGGAAAAAATGGCAAAACTAATTGAGAATATTTTTAAAATCTAACAAAATTTTATTCAAAAAATCTGTCATATGCTATCAAATTCTCAGAATTATTTAGAAAATTCGATTTTCCATAATTAAGCGTCGATGAAAAATCTGCCATTTAACTTAAAAAAAGTAATTTTTTTGTTTTTCTACTTTCAATCAAAATTAAATCAGTATTAAGTACTCNGTGTCCGCAGAAGCCTTACAAATAATGCAAAAGCGCTTTTGTTTTAGCATTTTGCTTTCAGCGGACAAAAACGCGAAAAAACCAAAAATTTAAATTTTGAACTGGTCAGTTTGGGAGGCTCAGGCAAAAGCTATCTCCTCCACCCGTTTTAGAGATACAGTTTCGACTCATACTGCATATGAAAGCACAAGACTTGTTTTACAATGCATTAGAGAGTTTTTTTTGAAATTTTGATTCGGCGTCTTTAGGGGCATTGTCAATTTTTCATTTTTGAGCCTAAATTTTTGACAAATTTAGAAACCAGAAAAAATGCTTCAAATAATTTTTTCCCTAATTAAACACTTTTAAGGATTTTGGTGCAATTTTTAACTCGGGTAGCGTCAAAAGAAACAATAGCGCACTTTCAATTTAAATAAATAATAATCAATAATTTTTGTTTTCGTTTTTTTGGCCGCCAAGCAAAATTCCGAGTAAAAGACAATAATGCTTATGTGTGAGGCTTCTTTGGAGCCTGACACAAAAAAATTATAAAAAATGATGAAATTGAGGAGTAGGTACGAACTGCGTGTCTTTTAAGAAGCTTTTTGAAAGCGTAGGTGTCGGCGTAGGTGGGATTGTATCAGATTACTGTTAAGTTTCAAAATTACCGCGAGGTTGGTTCTGTTAGTTACAAATGTTTTTGGAATATCACCTTGCTAGTTTGACGGGAAATGACCTTGGAAGAGGCTCAAATTTGCGACACCCACTCCCTTAAGACTTAAGCGAAAAATCGCCTTTCCATCAACTCGTCAGAAAATTTGAACCTATTATCCGAAAAAATTTCAGGTGATATTTTTAGATTCACATTTTTGAATTTTAAAATGTATTCGAAAGAGAAAATTCTGCGATCATTTTTTCCATCATTTTTAGCTGATTTAAAGTGGCTTGAGCCTTTCAAGATATTGTCAAAAATAAATGAAAAACTGTCGCGATCGTTTATAAATACATGTTAGACAGTCTAACTTAGACTTTGCAGTTCTAGAAATGTTCAAAAACTTTAAATTTTTCTGAAATATAGCCGAAATACTATCTTGCCTTTGCAGTTATGTCCTTATAGATGAAAAATGCTCGAAAAATTGAACAAAAATAGCGCAAAAACTAGAAGTTAAAATTTCACACAAATTGGGCGCTCAAAAAAGTTTCGTCGTAATCATCCAGATTTTTTAACTTGCCTGAATAATTATCATTTTGATAAGCCTTTCATTCGTTACCACTAATGGAATAAACCGAACAAGACCATACGATGACGCAACATCCGCTAATTGAACAGAAACTTTTTCTCGCAATCTTTGTCGTTTACTTTTACGAATAACTTTGCCATCGTCATCCTCATCTTCAATGTCAAACATAAATGCTAAATCAACTGGGTCCGTGAAGGTTTCCAGCCTGGCTGAGAGGGTTCAACCAAAGAATTACATGTATATGATTTTAAATCTTGAATAACTAATGCAGATTTCTTAACCCGTGTACTAAGCATTTCAAAACAACCAAGTACTCAGAAAAGTGGCAATCGGCAGTTACTAACTTTGAAAAATCATATTTATTCCCTTACATGTAACGAAGTTATAAATAGACTTATTTTATAGCCAAAACAATTTTGTGTAAGATAAAAGAACTACTGAAGCGGAATTTGATTTATAAATTCATAATTTTCCTCTTAGGTAGCTGAAAATATGTGATTTTTCTCTAAAACATCGTTTTGAAGCCAAACCATAACTTTTTTAAACTGATAAATAAGTATAAGGCGCGGCTAAATCTCACTATCTTTTTTTGGACATTTTTTCCAAAATAATGCTCAAATATTATCTATCGCTTATCAAGTTTGAGCAGCACGCGTTTCAAATATTTTGAGAGGAATTGTCAAAAAAAGTAGGATAAAATGTTTTTTGAACGAGTCGTCCCATAAAGTTTTAATTGACATTTTTAGATTCCTCGTGACAAACTCTATTTTAGATTCAACTCACTTATTTTTAAGAGTTTTCCTTCGTGCTATTTCAGCGGGTAATTTTTTTTGAGCGACTTAAATGGTCCAGAGCTTCCAAGGGTTAAAACCAAATTTTGTTGTAAATTGTTTACTTTAAAATTACTCGAAGTTTGCTCTCTAGCGGGACTTGTGGTAATTTTGTGTAAATTAAAAGGGTCATTTTAGTTTTCCCTGATACTGATTTACCCTAGAAACGAGATATTGTTGAAATTGAAATACTTTTAAAAAATGAAAGTCCCTAGCTGATTTTTTTACTTTTACAAGTGGAGTTCCAAAATTGTACGTCTATCTGAATACAACTACCTTTACATAAGATTTTAAATTAACGCTAGAATAAATTCTGCATTCAACTTTGAACCCTCACTGGTAATCTGGGTGCTACATCTATTTTTGAAAGAACATTCACTGCTGGAAGAGATAGCCTCAGCATTGCAGATAAAGTAGCCAAAACTGAGCCAGTAAAACTATGTGCATCCGCGGCATGTCTCGCTTCTGTAAAATATAATGCAGCCAATCGGATATCTTGTTTATTCAATACGGCTAATAATTTTTCAACGCAATCATGAACGGAATATAACTCGGCTTGCCCTGGGAAATCGAACAGTAGGTAAGTTTTGGATGGGATTTTCTCCAATTCTGTAAGTAGCCAATCTATGTTTTCGAATAATAACTCTATCCGTGGGATATTCTTTTCAGATAAAACGACAGGTTTGTTTTTTCGAACTGTAAAAAAATGGAGTATACATTTTTGGTCGACTTTTTTTCTCCTGTCGTCTGCTATGAAAAATGCGTAGGCGGAAAAAGTCTACCAATTTGAAGAAAAAACGTGTGCAATAAAAAGTAGCATGTTCGAAAATACAAAATTTGGATTTATTTGTATACGATAAACCGACCGCTTTTAATGCAAAAATGAAAAATATAATGGAATAAAGAAATATTTCGTAAATTTGTATTTTCCTGGACTGCTGATTTCCGCCTACGCACTTTTCATAGCCAAAGATAGGCATTTTTAAAAATGTAGACCAAAAATGTATGCTCCAAAAAAATACACCATTTTTTTAATTTGAGGTGTCAATAAAAGATGAGTTGGTGTTAGTATGAAATGGGGAAACCGACTAGTCTGTTAATCCGTCTTCAATTGTTTGTCGATCAGGGAAAATTATTTCCCAATACAAATTTCCACGCTTTTAAAGCGGGCGCTCATTGGTGGAACATTGTTCGGTCGTTTCCCCATTATTTACGATGACTACTATTGAACATTAACTGCAAGGTACAACATTTTGGTGAAAACTGTCTCCTAGCAAAGTCACGCTGCGTCATGCTTTCGAGTAGCTGATTTGAGAAGCAACTTTTTGCGTGGTGAGAAGGTCTCACTGAAAACGTTACGCATTTATTCGCGCAGACTCGTTGATTTCCCCAGTTCGAATAACATTGAAATAATTCTGTTACTTGATTGAATTAAGGGGGTCGGTGCATTTTGACAGATTTGCACCTTTTCTCTTGATGGGAAACTTTTGCCACTTCAAAATTTTCGGATAAAAACTTTTTCGAACGAAAGTTGCCACTTTTGAGCTTACTTCGTATAATCTGATTTTTTCCAGATCGATTATTTTTACTTTATGAATCGTCTTTTGAAAACACACTTAAAAAACGGGAGATTTCGGTTGAAGGNCTCGCGGTTAACTCAATTTACCGGTTGGTTGAACATGCTATGAAAAAAGTCAAAAGTAAAATGTCTTCCAGAGATTACGAACTACTATTCCTGAGATTTTTATAAGATTGTTATGAAGGAATAAAAAGTTATGAGCCTTCGAAAAAGCCTTTCCAGCCTATACAACCCCCTTAAGAGGGTCGGTGTATTTTGACAGATTTGCACTTTTTCATTTTTTTTCTCATGATGGTAAACTTTTTGCCACTTCACAATTTTCAAATCAAATGTTTTTAAAATGTAAGGTGCCACCTTCGAGCTTACTTCGTATAATCTGATTTTTTTCAGATCTATAATTTTTCTTTATAAATCGCCTTTTAAAAACACACTTATAAAACCGGAGATTTCGGTTAAAGGTGTCAAAATTGAGGTAAAATAATTTTTTTTATTTTTATTAATAAGAAACCGGAAAAAACGGTTCCGACCACCGAATTCAATTTATTTTTATGGTTTTATACTATGTTCTACTCAAATCGAAAATTAAAGTCCAAAAATTCGAAAATTTGGCAATCGTAAGAAAAGATTTTTTTCATGAGATGACTCTGAATCGGTAGGTCGAGACGGCTTAACAATTTGGCAAGTTTCAGTGAAATAGAATTTCTTTATTTTTGACTAACGAGGGCTTCAACTGATTTCTCCGAAACCGTAGTTTCGTTGCAAAAATTATGATTTAGAGTATGACCAAGAGCGAAGAGACAAACCGAGGGAATATTTGAAAAATATAAAAGGTGGCATAATGCCACTGGCATTCTTGATATTTTTAGCCGGTGATTTCATGAAAATTAGTTTGAAAAATTTTGAACAAGAAATGAGGAAAATTTTCAAAATATTTCCCAAAGTTTCGACCAAAAATCCCAAAAAAATATGTGGTCACCTACGAGAAAAGTTAAGGTGGCCATTTTGAAGACTGTTTTTCGTTGATTTGAAAAAAATAATGAAAAGAAAATTTGAACAAAAAATAAGGCATTTGTTTATAATGTTCGTAACTTTTTTCAAAAATTTCTCATAATTCGTGGAATTCGAAAAGTTTAATTCGGACTCAAAATTTTCTCAAAAAGCAATAATTCAAAAATTCTCTAGATACTAAAGTTGCCTGGATTATGAAACATTACTTTGATGGTATATTGTCAATATTTTTTGCGGCCTTTTTAGATGATTTGAAAATCGAACAAAAAAAATTTTTTTGGCAAAAAAAATTTTTTAAGTATTTTTTTTCACTTTTTGGTAGCAAAATTTTTTATCGAATAATTTTTTGCAGCCTTTTCAGACAAATTAAAAATTTGAAAAAAAATTTCAAATTTCATTTTTTGGTCGAAATTTATGCAAAGACTGACTCTAAATCTTTTCTAAAATTTTTTCCCAGGAGTTCCCAGATCGGTCACTATAAGATGTCAAATTTTCAGGAGAACACGAAAAAAGTATTGGCTAACCTAAACGGAGTTTAACGAAAGGTGAAACCGGTAATTTAAACCAATAACCGGTATTATCACCGACCAAAAATTATTTTTTTTTATTTTTCAGAATTCTTGCCTTTGAATTCTGCTTAAGATTTTTCTTAATTTCGACCGTTTAAAACTTAGAAATTGGCCCGGTGCGCTCCCTATATATATATATTGAGAAGAATATACAGAAGTATAAACCCAGTAAAAACATTTTTATCAAGAGCCCATATATCCGTATTCTTGGTCAAAATGCACCGACCCCCTTAGCTATTTAGCAATCTCCAGTTTTGTTTTTAGCAAAACAAGCCCGAAAAGAGTGCATACTAATCTAAAATTTTAATATATGAAAAAATAAAATTTGAATATCCTTTCCCATGCAATAAACAAGGGCGCCATTTGGGCCAAGATTTAATTCTAGCATGACATCTTCGTGTTCTACAAGTGAGCATATATCAATTTCTGCCTCGGGTGATTTAACTGCTGGATCCAAATTGATAATAACGGTCTCTCTAATTCAAGGATTATCAAATAGAATGAATAAACATGTACGTCTGCGGTATTAATAATCAAAATGAATCATTTTAAATGATTCTTTATCAAATTTTATAAACTGAGTACATGGTAGAGGTCAAGATCCATACTAATAGAGTCAAAAACCAAAATTAGCCATTCCAAATTATTTTTGAGGGCGATTTCGATAAAACAAATTCCCCGAAAATGCGAAATTTGCGGTCAAATGCAAACGATTTTTAGTGTCGGGACGTGTGAGCAACTAGTGAAAAGAAGATTTTATCATAATGATATCTACAGTAATCCTCATCTCAATGTAGTAATGAGACGAGCCTGACATATTCACCGCGATGAATTCTGCGGGCAGGGAAGAGGCAATATTTTGATTTTTGGCAGATGAACCAGACATTTTCACAAAATCGATTTCTTAGGGAGATGAACGGGACAATTTTACAAAATCGGTAAAAAGATCCCGTACATCATTTAAAATCGATTTGTTAGAAATGTCGGTAGGATCCTAACTGTGACCGTCCATCTTGATCCTATATAATTTACCACACCTGGCACCTCCCTGGTGTGGTTGAGCGGCGGCTGCAATAATAAAGAGGCGGTCTTTGTTATATATTATCGTTGTTACTATAATCGGATCGAACGTGGATCGAGAAATCCAAAATTATTGGATGTACAAAATTGACGTGTGATCGTGACATTCTTGCACACAGACATTCAGTAGCCTGTGAAGTGATCTACAAAACACTTCCGGCCGAGAGTTTCGTGTTGACAAACAGAAAAGGGGATCGTTGTTAACAAAACGCGTGGTTCCGGAAACTGTTCGCCGAATGGAAATTTGTTCGACCGGAATTTGAAGAACTCAAAGTTCAACAGATTACCAAATTGTCCGAAATTTTGGAAAAAAATCGATTCGGGATTATATACTATAGTAAACGATCAATAATATAACAAGTACTGCTCTATATATGCAGCGCGCCCCTCACACACCGGGGCGCCAGGTGTGGTAATTATGTTTTGTGGTTAATTGCTGTTTTGGAAATTCCCGCCAATAAAAAATGATAACTAGGCGCATTATATTTTTAAACTCTTGCCATCGACGATAGCTTGCGTTTCAAAATTTAATCCACCTAGTTACAATTTTTTATCTGCCGGGATTTTCAAAAAGCAATTTTCATTTCGCAAGTAAAAAAACACATACTGTACAGTGTAGTACACTGTAGGTATGAGGGTGTCAAGTGTTTGTACGAATCTGGAATACACGGTCGTTTAAAACATGAGTTTTTGACCCAATTCATTTTATCACCTTGTCCGTTTAAACACACTCTAATGTTTGATGAAAAATAATTTGATAAATGTATAATCCTTTATCTGTTTATTGAATTCAAATAATTCATCGCCGCTCTACAGTATGTCGATTTTCCTGCTCCTGGAGCACCAATCACAACTTGGCCAAATCTTGGCATTTTTTATCGTTTGATAACGTTTTCATGTATCTTCGAAAAAGTGATGAATTTTGAGTTAATTTTTGTAGACTACGAACGTTTTCAAAATAAGCCAATGAAGAAGAGGAAAAAGTGTAATGTGAGTAATATACGATAATAAAAACAAGCTGAAATAATTCCGAGAGGATCTTTCGCATGGTTTAATGGTTATTTGAATACAACTGAGAGCTATTTATCTTCTGACGATTGTTCTGAGAAAAAAATGTCTTCAAATTTTGAATTTCAAAAGTATTAAAAATGTTTCAATTTTTCAAATGGGTGTTTTCAATTTTAACTTATAAGGTAGGTTCAGCAAACTTTTTTTGCTAATCATTTCTGGAATTATTTTTTGCCTGTAGAAAAATATAACTTTCACAAGAATTTTTTTTAGGAAAAATCGTAAGCCATAAGCAATTTGCAGTTAAAATGTCAAATTAGAGACATAATTTATATCCAATATGTTTTCTGTGTAAAACATTTGTCAGTTTCGAAATGAAAATCCCTTTCTTGAAACTATCTGAAATTACGCTTGAATTTTTTATTTGAACTTATTTTTGAAATTTTTGCTTTAAAAAATCTGTAAAAATTGTTTAAAAAATCGCTTTTGTTTTAGAAATTTTGCTTTCGGCGGACCAAAACGCAAGAAAAATAAATTTTTGAATGATCAGGTTTGGGAGCTCAGGCAAAAGTATCCTCCTTCACCGGTTTTGAGAGATATAGTTTCGACTCTACTGCAGTCTGAAAGCCAGGACTTGTTTTACAATGCATTAGAGTTTTTTTTTGATTTGCTTCGGCGTCGTCTTGGGGCCATGTTATTTTCATGTTTCGCCCAATTGTTTGAAATGGTCGTTTGGAGGCTCACGGCAAAGGTACTCCTCCCAGTTTTAGAAGATACCAGTTTCGGCTCTACTGCATCTGAAAGCACAAACTTGTTTGACAGATCGCGAGAGAGATTTTTTCGAATTTTGATTGGCGTCTCGCTTGGGGGCCCCTGTCAACTTTTCATTTTAGCTGAATTTTTGACAAAATTTAGAAACAGGGAAAAAAAAATGGCTTTTCCAAATTTAATTTTTATTTCCGTAATTCACACACTTTTAAGGATATTTGGCATGCATTTTTAACTCGGGTAGGCGTCAAAAGAAACAAAGAAGCGCACTTTCAATTAAATCATAAATAAAATCACAAGTTTTGTTTTCGTTTTTGGCGCAACAAGCAAATCGAGTAAAGCCAATATGATTTGTGCATGAGGCTTCGTCGGGCCTCACACGAAAAATAAGAATGATGAAAATTGAAGAACGTGTACGAATGCCGTGTGTTTGTAGAAGCCTTTTTTAATAAGCGTATGGTGTCGGCGTAGGTGGGATTGTATCGGGATCACTGTTAAGTTCCACATTACCGCGAAGTTGTTTTTTTACAATGTTTTGTGAATAGACCTGCGTAGTTTGGCGGAAAGAACCTTGAGGCTCAAATCGCGACACCACTCCCTTAGGGGTAACGACCTCGATTTTAATTAAAGCCTTAGAGGCCAAAAGAAATGCTCCAAATTGATACGGCGTGTAATAAAGTGTACTAAGACCCAATCATCGAAAAAAAATTCCCGAAATTTGTTTGCATTTTTTCGATTTTTTTTCGAAAGTAATTATTTAAAGATGAAGTTAAGAAATTACACGTTGCTCAGTTTGACACAAACTTCAAAATATCGACTTGACGTAAGCCACTTCTCATCAGCTTTGTTTCACTTGCTTTTTTGTCTGAGTCTACTTTCGAAAAAATCGAACACTTTTTTTCGGAAAATGACCAAAAAATTCATATTTCAAGCTCGAAATTGAAAAAAAGCTCGTCCTCATCTCTTTAACATTTTCTGAGGATATATTAAAAAATTGAGCCTATTTGCAAAAACTGATCTCGAAGGAGATTAGATTTTGAGTTGGCAATTGTTAAAATCGGCGTTTTTGTGTCTCTAGAATTGTTCAGTCGCGGATTCGAAAAAGCTCCCATTACAAAATTTATATACTACTGTTACGTGTGATCTGCTGAAAATTTGGCTCAATTTGTTATCTCGGGAGAGATAGATTTTGGAAGGTTTTGAAATGTCCTTGATACGATACCTGTACTCTATTGGTGTTGCGTCATACAATAATTGTGATGTACTTTTTCGCCAAGATTAAGGATAGATCTCAAATTAGCATTTTCGTTTCTCATTAACTGTTAGTTTTTCAGTATATTTCACCCGAGCAATGTCAATCAGGAGTCGCATCTCCCCTAAGGGGTACTGGCTCGCCTGGTTTTATGAGGCTTTGAGGCTTTGATGGTCCAAATTGATTTTGGGATTGGATAACAAGTGTACTAACCGACCAAATTATTCCAAAAAACCATTTCGAAATTTTTGTTTTTTTTCGTTTTTTTTCTACGTAATTTTTTTCAAATGAAGTCAAAAAATAACGTTGCTTATAATGCTTTAACCACTAAACTTTGAAATTTCACCTTGAAGTTAGCCGATTTTCTGATCAGTGTTTTCGTGGCTTTTTTTGATACTACTTTCGAAAATCGAAGCACATTTTTTTCGGAAATTTCAGGCTTCCAAAAATTTATATTATGAGTTTGGGGTAAAATTTGAAAAACGCCTATCTAGAGGAGTTCTATTTGTTCTGTGCTGTGCTTGCTCGAATTCGGTGAGCATTCCAAATTAACTAGCGAGGGAAGATAGATGTTGGTGAAGAAATGCTAAAAAGCGCAAAAATCGTGGTTTTCTGCGATTGTTTAGAAAAACTGAAGGATTTTTGAAATAAACGGCTTCTAGAGGACCTAAGTTATAAGTCATACGGGATATTTATAATTTGAGTGTTTTTAGATGAACCTGGAGGAGATAGATGTTTGAAATTTGGTCAAGGGAACTATGTATGGGTAACGTGATTCGAGTGTTTCCGGAACAATGAAAGTCATTGACCAATGGTGTGGGACAAGAAGACTGGTCGCATTTCGGGCTCCGACATGAGAATTTTCCAGATTAGTTTTGAAATATGTTTTTCTGACATATGGACAAAAATAAGTTGATTCAGATAAGTCTTTTTATTTTCATTTGTCATAAAAAAAGTATTTATCATCGAGATAATTGAAAGACTTCAGTGTGATTTTTTCAAATTTTGAGAATTTCTAGAAGAATTGAATCTCGTTTCCAGAAAGACGAGATTACAAAAAATGCAATTGCTACGAACTTATGGGATTATATGCGCAGTATCATATAGAGTCGATTATACATAGCCAAGTTTAAGGATTTCTGCAGTCAAAACAGGGAGGAGTAGTATTTCTCCCCGAGGCACTCACAATAGGCCAAAAAGCAGTCTTTTTGCTCATTTAAGACGCCGGATGAAAATTTGAGTTAAAAATTGAATTGGAATATGTCACTTCTCTGTGGTCAATAAAAGCTTAAAGTTTCGTCTTCGCAACTCAGGGAGGAAGTAGCTTTTGAATGAAAAATAGTGGCACACTTTTAGAGAGATAACATATCATATATAGATAATCAGAGGCTGGATATATTTATGTGAACGCAGGATTAAGTTCAAATTATCCCTAAATGAAAAAAACTTATGGTTAACGTGCTGTTTCTAGTACTTCATTGAGGGCGACGCTGAAAAACCTGTTTAATGGCCTTAAATTGCGAACCGTCTCCCTAAGGGAGTCAACTTAAGGGGTGTCTATAGGCAAATGGACTTTTTGACTTGCTGTATGGTCTCTCGGCTCACATAGGAAGTGATAAACATTCTGATAAGTTAGTTCGTAATCTCTGGAAGCGTCTGTGATCAATTCCAAGGTAGCAGTTGCGACCACCGTAAATGAGTTACCAGGAGAGCAAAAATTTCTGGAAAAGCGTGTATTTTTTTGTCCATTTAGGCAATGTTTCAAAATTTGACATACTGCGAATTCAAAGGCGGAAAAACTGTTTTTTTTTTTTTAATTTTTCACTAAAAGTATCAAAGCTGGCGAAGGATGTTTTTTGCTATTTTTGGCACGGAAATTGTATTTTTTTGATGCTCTGCAATGTTTTTCCGCTGCACTGAGTTTTTCGTATAATGTTTAACAAATGTTATGCCTGATTAAACGATTTCATTTTTTAATCCAAGGAGTACGTTTTTGAAAATATTATTGACATCCATTTCGTTCAATCAGTTTTTTTTTAAGACCAATTGATTCGTAAGTGAATGTTTTGGAACGTTATTAGTAAACTATGACGAATTCAACCGTGATGCTCTTAGGCAGAATTTTTATTTCGACATCAGAAAATTTTATGTTTTTACCGAAAATTTTTGGTAATTTTCACGATTTTTTGAGTTTATATGACTGAGGAACCAGTTGCGTTTGAAAATCAGACCTCGCTCTATTGTTCCAAGATCGCCTTGCTTAACCTTATATATCAAATAAGCTTGTTTAATTTTATTAGGAGAGAGGGGGATTCAGAATGGGTGAATTTTTCAAATTTTATTCTTTATATATTAACATCTAGTGGAGATCATCAATTCTTAAAATAGGCTATATCGTCTCCCATAGGCTACTTGCCTATTAGACCCCTTAGGGATGTGCGGCGTCGATAGGCTGCTATCACGTATAATACTTTATTGATACACCTATTTCTACAGATTTAATGCCAGTTTTTTCTTACTTAAAGTTTTTTGGTTTCGAGATTTTCAAAAAGTCGTTTTTATATGATAGGAGTGTGATCTGCGCGTATATGTTAGATGATACTGTCATTATATATGGGGTCCTACTTTTTTGAATTGCCTTTTGTTAGGATTTGTCTGGTTTAATAGCGAATTTTTTTGAAATTTGGATTTTTTTCAAATAAGTAGGGTTTTAGAATTATCGAATTTCACAAACAAGAATTCACAGCTCTTTCTGAATTTGGAGAAAAATCGGAAAACTCTTCGTCGGACCTTATTGGTCGGTTAGAAATTTCTATTTTCGATGAGGAGTGTTTTGGTGAGGTCCCGTAAGCTGTTTTGACACTAGGGCAATTTTTCAAAGGCTTTTGCTCGGAGATGCCATCATATTTGGAGTTGATTGAATAAAGAAATGTGAGAGTGAATGAGTGGTTTTGTGCCTTTGGGCGCGGTTATAAACATTTCTAATGGTAGTTGAAGTATCAGTCTTGTAGCTGAATTCCTTTAGAGTTGTATCGTTTGGAAATTTTATTTCTGGAAGACAGTTTCTCGAACTTCCTCCGAAATATGTATAAAAAGCCATTGATGCGCGCCACTCCTGAGTGGTCGTCGCAGTGGCTTATAACATTTATTTCTAT
>SCLH01000544.1:93085-109843 GCA_004367855.1 Oikopleura vanhoeffeni | reverse complement strand
CTAAAATCGAGTCTACGAGTTAAAGCTAGTTTATTATGAACTGTTAAATTTTCCGAAGTTTTCCGAACAATTTTTTTCTTATGTTAAAGTATCAGAGTTCTTTTTCTAAGATACATCAAGAATACGTTCGAAAATATCACGTGTTTTCAAGACACCTAATCAGTCCTTCCTTCCGCTCAGGATGGCACTGCAGATTAAAGGCCTTCACATCTGTCGTTGTTACTGAGAGGTGTTTAGTTAAAATTCCTACATTGTGATCACATTCTTATACATGTCGAATCTACCATCAAATAGACTTCTTTCCAAGATATTTTTCAGAGTGACCTTCCGCTCAACAAACTGACAACTAATTCAATTAAAAATCTCATTTTCCATGACAAATTAAATAGTATATTTACCGCAGGCTTGTAAAAGGGATGGCTTTTCCATCCCTTTTTTGCGTAGATTTAAGCAAAAGATAGGGAAAAATGGGGATGGGGATAGAAAGTCTGGTTGGGGATCATCCCTTTTACAACCCTGATTTACCGATACGTATGGAAAAAAATCGTATTTGATCGGATCGGTACCGATACGATCCAATACAATTAAAATTTCACCTCCCCCTCGGATACGATCCGATCCAATACAGTTAAAATGTCACCCCCCTCCGGTACGATCCGATCCAATATAGTTTTTATTTCACCCTTTCTCGAATACTATTTTTTCCTGCATGCCGATCCCTGTACTACACATTGTAGACCCAAATCGTTTGAAAGAGTGTAATATTTTAATGGAAATCTTACATCCTGAAAAATAATAAGAGATGACAGATGACTCAATCAATTAGAAACGACCTGCCAAATAAAGTGATATTTGCCTTAAAAGCTCACTCCTTCATGATTTAAATATATAAACTAGGGGTCGGCAGAACTTGATCGGATCGGATCGACCTTTTTTCGAGCCGATCCGATCACGTTTTTGTTAGCCTCCGATCCGATCACGTATTTGAAATCTCCGATCCGATCAGGTTTTTGAAATCTCCGATCCGATCAGGTTTTTTAAATCTACGATCCGATCAAGTTCGATCCGATCAGGGTTTTCAAAACGGTATGCCGAACCCTGATTTAAACATTATTATTATTAATTTTTAATGAACCATTATTTCTTTTAATGTTTCAAAAATTTGTTGTTAATTCGTACCAAAATAGCTAAATTTAAGCTGCTAAAAACTTTTCTTGAGCTTATTTTATGGGCGTTACGCAGAGCATATGCTATTACTCCTCCCTTGGTTTTTAAGTCACGAATTTGTAACTTATAAATAAATATCTTATGAGTTTGTTGAGAAATGTTACTATCGGAACCTTAATTTTTGTGTTTTTGTCCCAAAAATGATACTTTTAATCATCTAAGGGGTAGGGGTGTAAATCATGCAATAGTCGAAGCAACTAGGTATTATTCGCTAAAATAAGCCTGAAAATAAAATAACAAGATTCGATTGAAGAATAGATTTTATTGACCAAAGAAAATTTGCCCTCTAAAATCAAAAAAAAATTCAAAATGATAAAAAAAGAAGAAGTACATTATATCCCTTTAACACATTAATGATGATCTATGAATGTGCGGGTTAATGAGCCAATCCTAACACTCCTGGGCCACTCCTTAACCCGCGCATTCATAGATCATCATTAATGTGTTCAAGGAGTATGTAGAAGTACATGTATATTTTCAAAACAATTTAAGATTAACTTCAAATTGTCCATATATTCAGAAAAATTCGTTGTGATTTTTTTGTTTGAGCCACAAATCACGCGGGCTACTCTTTAAGTAACTCTGTATTAGAGATTCTCATGAAAGAGGACTTATAAATTTCACAGTTAGCAGTACACTTTGTACTTTGCAGCAAACTTTGCACTATTTTATTTACCCTAAAATTTACGCGAGTTAGAATTTTCGCTTTTGAATTTCCTCTAAAGTTTAAAACAATAAATTATCATCATATGCATGAATCAACGCAGTATTATAGATGAAATGGTATAAATTTCCTTATGAGCTCCTCAAATCATCACGATTTGTTTTCCCAAATCTACCAAATCAACGGATTAAAAGTGCAGTGAACCCTGAGTTATTTTTGAAACTAGTACTCTGTCTACTAGCAAAAAAATAACTTGAGGCCACCGCAGAGGTTAACCACCCGTTGATATACTTGATTACATTAAAAAATCTAGTAGAAAGCACGATATAAAACATAGTAACCATTGGTAACGGTAAAATTTAGAGTCCTAACCGTCAGTCAAACGTCCTGACAGTCACTCAAACGACCTGGCAAAATCAGTCAAATCAAAGGTGTCAGGACGTTTGAGTACGGAGTGTATTTATCATCTGATATTTTTGACATTCTAAACCGCAAATAAATATATTTTTTCTTAATTTCAGCTCAATATTTGAAACTAAAAAAAATATTTTATTGACATTTTCAACTGAGCATTAAGCCTTGATGGAATCACTGAAAATAAATTAACTTGGTAAGGTCTTAAAGCAAATCGTCGTCTGATGACAAAACTTGGAACAAATTCCAAAAAAATTATTTTTCACTAAAACAAAATGCACCGACACCTTAACCCTCCGAGGCATATCCCTTCATCAGTTTTTGGTTAGAATGCGTAGCCACTATTCCTTTTAACGTTGTGGCTACGCATTCTAACCAAAAAGTGATAAAGGGATATAGATTTTCGAAAGGCTAAAGTCACTTTAAATCAGCCAAAAATGATGGAAAAAATGATTGAGTACAATTTGCGAAAACAATTAGCTTTCTATACATATTTGGAGCAGAAATATTTTTTTTTGGGAGTGAAATTTCAAAATATCCGATTTTTATTTTAGTATGGATAAACTGATATGTTTTGAAAAAAAAATTGTGAAAATCATGCCAAAGTGATACACTTATACCATATTTGGCTTAATACTGTAAAAATAATCGAATAATTTCATTAAATCGAGAAAACTAACAATTTTTTCATGGATATTTTGAACTTAGAAATATTTTTGATTCCCAACAGATAAAGTCAATCAGACAAAAGTATTTAGTAGAACAAAGCACTGCGCAGTTATGGAGATAAACATACATTTCCTGGAGCCTATCATGACGTAGTATCACGTGGTTTAAATAACCTTGCTTTTCAAAGTTTTTTTCTTAAATTGAAGATAAAATTTCTAGAATATAATATATTTTTCTCAAAAGTTTAACTCTTCAACTTGATCATACAGGAAAATTGAAGGTTAATCTTATAAGAGTTTTCTGTAAACAACGCTCAAAAAATAGCCTTCCTTCTGAAAGGCTTTTATGCCTTGGCGGAACTTTTTTTTTATATGCTTCGGAGGGTTAAAGTGCCTTTAATCCCCATGAGTCATGGCCAATAACTCATGGGCCATGAGTCATGGGCAATGACCCCTTCAACGCAACATAGCCACAATTGTGGCTCTACTTTGAACGTTGTTTACAGAAAGCTTAAGGCAGTTGTAATTTCAATTTTTCTGCATAAGGAAGTTGAAGGGTAATATTTTTGCATCCGACATTTTATATTCTAGAATTTTATTTTTTTGTTCCAGAAAAGATAGTGAGAAAAGCAAGGTATACCATATCACGTGATACGTGGTCACAGTTGTCTTCACAAGTTACATTTTTTTTTGGAAACTATGCACAAGTATCTGGCCTACGTCAAAGTTATGTTTGCTTTGATTTATTTTTCATATATCAAAAGTAATTTATAAATTAGTCCAAAATTTTCATAGAAAAATCATGATTTTTGAAAAAAATGTTTATTTTTCACTATAAAAGCAGATTATTACACTTTTTTCTATCATTTTCAAGTAAATATGGTAATTATTACAACCGTGGACAATTTTTGATTGGTTATATTCACTTTTATGATAATTAAATTTTTTCATGGGATACTTGAAGTTGAAAATTTAGAAATTTCACTCCCGAAAAAAAATATCTGCCCCAAGATCCAATAAATTTTTATTTTAACTGTTATGCATGCACAAAACACATTCCTAAAAACTGGCTAATCTCACATTTGTATTTTAGTCTTGTTCCAAATCATTTTTTCCGGAAGTGACACATAGGCGAAAAATCATAATAAATCAACTCCCCGTAATACTGGAACCAAACATTCGAAAAAAAATCCAATTATTTTTTTGGAACCAAATCGAAATTCTTAATAACGAATTTAAAAGAAAAGATTCTACGATCTAGTTTTTCGTCTTTTTTGGTTGATTTTAGGTATGCTTGAGCCACAATTGTGGCTCTGTGCTCACAGGGCTAAAAGCACATTTTCATTTTTCAAAATCTGTCTGTACTAACTTTTGGTTACTAACCTAAGTAGAAAAACATTTACTTTTAAAAAATCTCTAAATTGATCCTTGTTCAGGGCCCTGCAGGGATGGTCGTCGCATTTTCAATGGTAGTTACGCCAAAAACAATTTATTCGTTTCATTTTGTCGTTGCGAAAAGTTTGAAAAAATCTAATTTGCGACGACTATCCTCTTAACAATACTAATTTTCAAAATTGTTCAAAGCGTATATCCTTTTTCCAACCTAAGTGGATCTTGAAATGAGGGCTATCCTACTAATGTTGTCTTAGTGACTGTCTTAGATGATAATAGGCTTGATATTGGGAGCTTGATATTGGGCGCCAAGATGATTGGTGCGTAATCACTATGGCAATCACTTAGACAACATTAGTGGGATTCGAACACGCGCTATAGAGATAACCCTTATTTTCAAGATCCACTAAAGTTGGAAAAGTAGGGCCTTACAAAAATTGTAGAATTTTATTTCTTGAGAAAATCGTCCGAGAATTAACTGATCAAAAATTTTGGAGAATTTGAATTTTTGAAAAGAGGACTCTGATTGATAGACTTTAACAATATGTGTGGGTTTTGAAAAATAACTTTCTTCAGGACTTGAAAATTATGATATTTTTGGAGTCCTGAAAAATCCTGTGGGTCGTCGTTGATGTCATATTTGCCCGATTTTCATCAAAGAAAATTTTCATTTGTTTTATATTTAGCATTTAAGGGTTTATCGGTCTTGTATAAAGTCTTATCAAATTGATGTTCACGATTCCTTTGTCGAATGACAGTCTATTCCACCCTTGTTTTGGCACGGATCATAAAGACCAAGCGAAACACAATTGATTAAAATAACGATAATCGAAAGCCTCTCGAACCAACTAAAAGTTTTAATTAATTTTATATTTTCAAATTTTTTCCACCAATGTGGCATTATTATGAAAAATTCTGTACAAAAAATTCCTTTGTTTTATCGTTGATATCAAAGATTTCAATTGCTAAAAACCTACTAGTATAACAGCCTAAGCTGCTGTTCTCGGTTTTCACAGTTCAAAATCTAGGATAGTTATGAAAAAATATAAGACGTACCGGGTTATTTTCAAGTGGCGCGCCATGGCGTCAAGACAAAAAGTGATTTGTCGAGACTTGAGGTAATTTCAGGTCAAATTTGAAGTATATAATATCCCCTATTCACACTTTTGTTAATATCCCGGCCCTGATTAGGAAACGTAGTGTGTTTTTAAGTAGTAGGGCCGGGATATTAACAAAAGTGTGAGTAGGGGATATACTGTATATTGTATTAAAGCATGAGCGCGATTTTTTAGATCAATAGCAACTTCTGTACCTTTTTTCAGAGATGCTTGAGGAATTCTCAAATTTCAAAGAATAGTTAGAGGATAGGTTTCGGGAAAAACCATCCAAATCTTAAACTGCCGGTTTCTTGGTCACTGTATATATGATACGAGTTTGACTTTTTTGGGTTAAATATTGTTATATGATACCAAATAATCTAATTACAAAAATTACTCGTATGAGATCATCTAACATTGCATATTAACGGAAATTTTACAAGGATTTCAAATATATACAAAAATATTATTCATCAAGCCTAGACGCCACTTGAAACTCATGCTAGATTTTGTACAAGATTTTAAAGTGATTAGCCTATTTTTTCTATCAGATTGAAAAATATTGAGAGTTAGAATTTTGCTTGATGTCATAAAATACCGAGATCAGTCTAGGTCAGCCTTCATTAAAAAGTTAAATTATTTATTAGTTAATTTGTTTAGTACACATTAACAAATAAATAATTAAACTTTTTAATGCAAGTTGAGTCATAATAAATTATTTTTTGATATATTTTAGACAACCTGGAATAGATCATGCAATGGCTAGCATATACTACTGTATGTATATAAAAAATAACTGGCTTAGTCAGTTAAGATGAAATTCAGTAAAGAAATTTGAATAGGGATTTTAATATTAAAAATAAATATTAATTCAGGATAGTTTATCTTGGGAATCAATATCTGTTTTTGTTGAAAGCCATATTTTTCTGAAAAAACATTGGAATATTGATATTCAAATCCCTTTTCCAACTAAAGTGACTCTATAGTAAATATTCTCACTCAAAAAACTCTCGCTTAAAAAAATATTTTACATTACATTATGAGGATTTGGAAAATTCGAAAGCTTATAAAAATGTAGTGTTTCTATGAAAATTTAATTAATAGCATGAGACCGAATAAGACCATTTTTTTAATTTTTTATCAAAAACTTATAACAAAAACTTTATAATATCAAAAGTTTTTGATAAAAACTCAATATGTGTGGACATTTTGAACTATTTTAATTGGCTGAGTTGTTTCTAAAAGACAAAATGTGAACGTCTGGGGGTGTCCAAACGTTCACATTAAATGTTTTGGAAACAACTCAGCCAATCAAGATAGTTCAAAATGTCTACTCATATTCAGTTTTTATCAAAAATTTTTGAGATTAAAATTTTTTTTTTGTCATTAGTTTTTGAGAAACGATTGAAAAATGGTCTCATTCGGATAAATTTTTTGTCAGATTTTTCTCTCAATATGTATGGTCATTTTGCGTTTTCTGAATTGGACGGGTCGTTTCAAAAAGCCGAAATGTAAACATTCGGACACTTTATTTACTAGAGAGTAACTTTGAGTTAGAAAATAATACGCAGGCTGGTCGCTAAAAAAAATCTGTCCATTTTTTGCACACCAAGAATATATAATTTTAAATAATATGTGACATGGACATATTTTTCTGCGAAAAAAATATTTCACTCTTTTCTGATATGTAACATTCTTTTTTTTTGCTAGCGAGGGAAGCTATAGAATACAACTGATCGTACACATGCTGATTGGCTCGCGTTGGAAATCTTGTTATACGGTTCGCTCTCTGCAGAGCCAATCAGCAAAAATGGGATCAGTTACATTCTATAGGTTCCCTGACCAGCAATTCTATACAGTAAGGAAATAACATTACTTACGGGCTAGCAATTGACCTAAGGCACCAATATCTCGGCGTTTGTTTCTGTCCCATACAAAAAAATACAATTGGATATAATGAAGGAAATAAAATACCATCGTCTGCTCCTTAAATACAAAATACAATTGTTAACAAGTTAACCTTATTCTCTGGTCGCTGTAAATAAAAGACTGGGAAGTTATTTCTACCTGATTTGCTGTCATTATTAATTTCTGAACAAGCGTCATCGATATCTTCCTCGTCACTAAACAATTCATTAGTTACTTTACTAATCGTGGAAGTGGTTCCGAGCGATTAATATTCTTGCTTAGGCTGGAGTTATTTAATAGCATTAATCATAATAGCTCCATGTTGAGGCTAAGAACCTGCGCACAGAACGAAACTCATTACTACTATGGTATTATAATGAAAAAAATTATAGTAATTCAACCCTGGTGCGAAAAACTTGCGATAGCAAAATTTAAAAATGCTCGATGGGATAATCATTTGATATTTTATCTTTTTCTTTAAATATAAATTTGGTGACTAGTTAAGCATCGGCGTATGTACTCGTCGAAAAAATTTTCTTCAATGTCAGAATTCTAGATAGATGAAATTTGTATTTATCAATAGATGTCTTTTATCAAATTTGACTACAGGGGGGGTGCGGCGTATAGTTGTACGCGTATAGTTTGAACCCACGCAACAACCTACGTAAGCCTCCGCAAAAACCTACGCATTTGAAAAATAAATTTATTCGTTCCTGGCGTGTGGCGTATAGTTGTAGGCAAAAGATAGGGTTTTTTTTCAAACGTTCCTAGGCAAAAGATAGGCGTTTTTAACCAGATTCTAAGACCAAGATTCTCCGGTCGGCGAGACAATGAAAAATAAAATTTTTTAAAAACATGTTCAGATTGACCAATGAAGTGTCGGTATTTCAATAAGTTTAAAAACATGTTTTCAAGTCTTGCAGACAATGTCGGCTAGCTTGAAAATGGGCCAATCGGTATTCAGATAAAAATATTTAGTTTTTCTGGTTTTCTGAGAGGATTACTGTGAGCATAATTGTTTTTTTATAATTTCCATTGTTTCCTACAATTTAAATTTTTTTTAAATGTTTGGATAAATCCATTTCGAATTCATGTTTATTTAAAATAACTCTATCATGTTTTTCGATAAATTATTATACATCCTAGAAGATTTTTAACGAAAAATTAACTTTAAAATCACCAAAAATTCTTACTCTGACCATCCTTTAACTCAATTACATGTAAAACTCTAGATACTGTTAAATTGACCAATCAGAGCACATTTTCTCAGCGTACGCGTATAGTTGGAGAATTACGCGTATTAGTGATTACGCGTATACAGCAGGGTCCGGCGGATAGGTGAAAGTTTTTTCGCTCAAAACTTCACCTATTAGCCGGATTTCACCTATCCGCCGGACCCTGCTGTAGTTGGGGTTTTTTGGCGAAAAACTTTCCAACTATACGCCGCACCCCCCTGTATAGACTATAGTATAGTATAGTCACTATACCATTCAAATAAAAAGTCACCGCAAAAATTCAATGGTATGAAAAAAGTCTATGTCCAAAATTCCCAAATAATTCAAGAGGTGCATTCATTTGCCCTGAGGCAAAAAGAACACGTTACATTATTCATGACTGACAATTACCCTTCGATTTTTGCGGTGACTTTTCATAGAAAACCAATTTCTATTTTGTAAGTAAAACTGAAAAATCGCTTCAGTTAGATTTTTAACGATATTTAACTCGTTCAGAGTCTGAACTTCAGACGCCTTAAAAATATTTTTTTAAATTAAAGTTAAATAATCAATTTAAATGGATTACAAGTTAATAATACACATGCTTGAACGAGATATAGGCTCCCGGCGGCCCATGCCTTTTTCATACAAACTTTTTTGAAGCATTATTAGCAGTGTATTAAATACACTGTATTTGTATCAAATAATATGCAAAAGTTAAACTTGGTTTTGAAATCGAGAATCTCGATTTGAGATGTGAATTCAATCTTACTGTCAGATTCTGACAAGCTCAATTTAAGCCTACTATAGCTTCATTTCTAATTGTATTAAATCATTATTTCGCTATAGAACAGAGATTTCAACGTGACAACAAATGGATCGTAATCATCTTGGAAAATTAAGAAAAATATATCAACAGTATTTAGTTGTCATCCACAAATCAAAATTTTGAAAATCTCTGAGTAAAATCGCCAACCCTCTTTAAAATGTAAATTCACTTTACGTTTCGTTTATTCAGCATTATTCAAAAGTAAAGAATTAATTCTCACAAAATATTTTGAGTCAAAATTCATCGAAATCTAGAATGGGTGTAAAAATGAGAGTTTGGGATTGAGAATTTATATTATTTTCAAATTCCCAATCTGGAATACAGTTAAAAAATCGACATTTTTCAACATTCAGTTCGGTTCAAATAACATATGCTTAGTATTAGTTTATAATTGTAAAGTGCGAATGAAAAACGATTGTATAAAATTCGTACTTTCAAACATAAAATGTTTTAATAAATTAGTTTCTCATAATTTTGAAATGAAGATACAATACAAATCAGGGGTTTGTTGCCTTGTGCGCGCCACTCATTTGCCCGTTTGATTTTGCCCTAGTTAATATAATACCCCGCACGAGACCAGACTAGGCAACTCATGCTCGGTACTTCATGTACATGTAATATTTTAAAAACAAGTTCAAGTCTTAATTCCAGAATAAAAAAATGAGAAAAAACCCGTTTTAACAATAATGACTCATTATTAATGAGTTATTATATATGGGCCATATAATATGTCCCATTATTATTAATGAGCAGCTTTCATATACGGGATTCCCCTTTTTAATGACCACAATGAGCTAGTCTGACCACAACTGGCCTTGTTTGGCAATTTGTTCGAACGCCTCCGAGCAAGTGATAAAGATTTTTTATATTAATTTTTCCATTTTTCAAGTATAGTTTTTTGGTATAAGAATCTTATAATAATATACGTAAGAAACACGTTTAAAAACTCACCCAAAAACTTGTATTTTTGCTTTTAATTGATTAGAAATATTTTAAATGTCAAATATATATACCATAACGTTAAAATCGACGGTCTTTCGGCGTTTAGCAACAAACTTCTTTTTGCTGAAATAATCGAAATATTTGACAACCGTCTTTATAAAGTTTTTTCGAAAATTATTTTGATAGTTTGGTTCTCAGCATAATTAATTGATGAAAACGTATAGACGAAGGTGAAATACATTTTCGGGTTTTAACTCCTTCCTGACTGTAGCTTTGCTTTCTCTACGACTTTGGGGTTTATATTGTCCATAAAATAAGTTTTCTAATGTTATTATGGCCTGTTCTTTGATGTCAAATGTTAGGGTCACCTTTTTTATAGTTTAATTTCTTTCTAAATTTCTAAATTTGAACATGGATTTTTCCATGATTTAAAAAAATTCCTAGTTGTAATCTGATCGGTCGCTTTTGTGTAGTTAACTCTCAGTGTGACTTTATGGTCACGCGTGACCATGCGCCCTTTAATCGCAATTTGAGACCCTTAATCATTAATTTTTTGCAAAAAAATTTGGAATCATGAAAAAAACCTTTTCCATTACCCTATAGCTAAAAAATAATGACGTGACCGTTAATAAACACATGATCTTAGAATTTTCAACATGACGGCATTTTCCAAAAACGTCACGTGATCTTATTTCTCGAGAAATAAGGATTGATAATGACATATTTCAATTCTTATTTTGTAATTATTTCGTCACGTGATTTTATTTGGACGTTTGAAGTTTAGTCTTAAATTTTTTTGACGTAATTTGAGTACTTTTTCAAATTAGCGTATATTGGTACGATATTTTTTGAAAAAGTACTCAAAATATTCGAAATTGGATAACGGATTCGTGTTCTACGCTTACGATTACACTAGCATGCATATCTTTTCACTTCTGGTATTTGTTTTTATCTTCTTTCTTTGCTTTTTACCAAAAGATATAGAAATTTTGACTAAAAAAATTTTCGGAGAAGAAAGTTTTTGACGAAAAAATGCGTGGTCTTCACCACGTAAAAATCGATCGACCAATAACCACTTTCAATTAATCGAATATTGTTTTAATAACCTAATTCAAAAATAATTTAAAAAGGTGACCCTCTCAGAAACGCCAATATGGGCTTCATTTGGGACCGATATCGAGTCTAGCCCAGAAGCATGAATATTATATAAACTGAGGACTGGGTTAACACGATTGGGGTTTATAATGATCGATTTCTGTTAGATAAAGACCATAAAATTGTCTGACAGATATATTATGCCATTGAACCTCCTAAGCATTTTTTGATTTTTATGAGATCACTGAAATAATTTAATTATCAGCTTTTGTTGAAAAAATTCGAAACAATGGTCAGATTCGGACCTTTTTTAATTTATTTTTCTCTAAAAATTTGTGCTCAGTTTGAGCTATCTAAAAACTGAATCGTATGAGTCGTTTTCAAAAGCCGAATTATATAAAAATGTTGGCTTAAAATGATCAGAAGGCTCCGTAATCGTTATAACATGTCGAGATATTTTCTGACACTTTTATTCATGAAAAACAACGCGAACCAACTGCAAACGAAAAATTGCATGAAAATTCAATAATGCGATGAAATACTATTTACAAGTTACACTTGTATATCAACATTGTTTCACATAATATAAAATATCGAGATCTATCTCGATATGGGATACCCAAGACTTTAATTGAAAGAAACGCGAATCAACTGCAAACACAAATGTTTTCATGCACTTGACCATATTTATTAATATGATATTGCTCATATACTGAATATCGTACGGAAAACAAGTGATGAGGTACGTTCTTTTTATGAGAAACCTCGAAAATATATCCCCTATTCACACTTTTGTTAATATCCCCGCCCTGATTAGGAAACGTAGTGTGTTTTTGAGTAGTAGGGCCGGGATATTAACAAAAGTGTGAATATATTGGTCACTAACTCATTGACAATAAGTCATCACTAAAATTATATTGACCAAAAAGCGATTAGGGCCAATTATTTAACGACGTTATCCAATTTTAGAGCTTGAAAATCATCTGCAAAAAATATAATAATCGTGTCTATAAAAAATTCTGATAGATATTTCACAGTGACTTAGGGTTAGAAAATTTCAAGCCAAACTCGGACTAAGCTGCTCAACAATACAAGTTGGACTCGAAAGAGTAAAGTAGAGCAGACTGGAACAGAATCTGCCGACCCAAAGATCAACTGTCAGTTTTATCAGGTCAGATAATTGTGGAAGTTTTCCACGGGAAATTAGTCAATTGACCATTTCAGAAGCACTAAATCCCCTGACGATTTTCTGTATTTAATTAAAGGGTTGTGTAAAATATAATTGTATCTGAAAAACTACAACCTAAACGTTTTACAGTATCTCACTATTTCTTAACATATAATATTGAAAATTTTTGATTAATCTGTGACTATCACAAGAACATTATTTTCACGGTTTTTACACAGTTATCGGTTAAAAAAAACTTTTTCTGGTCCCTCTTTGAATGATCAAAAAGATCAGAAGAGTTTTGCACTAGTTTAAAAATGGGCCAAAAATTAAACTTCTCTCCGCCCACACAACTTTTTTGTGAACTCTAGATTTATAATCTGTGAAGTCTTGAAATTTACTTTTACTGTTTCTCAAAAAACCTGAAAGATGCTAATGCGAAACGTAGTTTAATAAAAATATAAAAAATTCTGGTTTAGTTAAACTTATTTTTATTCAGCCTGAGTTTTCTCCTTCACTGCGTTTTTTTCCTTTCGCAAAAATGAACCAATCAGATACAGGTATTTCGGATATTATCCAATCACCATCGAGTATTGGATCGGGATAAAAAAACGCAGTAAATGAGAAAACTCAGGCTGTAAGATTCTTAACAAATGTATAAAGTGCTTGCAAATTTTCAAACTGAAATTACATAGCACTGTATAATAAAAACATATAGAAATTAATTTAAAAAAACTACACTGTAAATATATTACAGTAAATAACATTACAGCATTGATATTAATCAATATAAGTAACTTCATATTCATTAATCAAGCCATCGTTCATTTTATAATCTTAATAGAGTATTTCGAACTTGTTATAGGAATAACCTGATTAATTAATTTAATCTAATTATAATCATCATAAATAATTAATAATTCAAATTACTCATTATTGAAAAATTAAAACAGGCATCGCGCCCGAAAAATTTCGAATTATTTTAAATGATCGTGTTTCTGAAAAATTTCGCGATGTCATAGAGAATTACAGTTTCCTTATAAAATAACCAACCCTAATTCTCACTGTAATTTATAAAAATGGTTCAAAAAGTCTGCAAAATGTTCCCTAAAATAGCTTCATAAAACGCCAATAATTTTTTCATAAATAAGATAAAAACTTACTAGAATATCTTCATAAAAAGTCAATAAAATTGTTAAAAACTGAGAAAAAATGCACTTTCAGTCGACTTTATACAATCTTTATGGTCTATATCTCAGCGACAATCTTCTTTAATAGACAAATGTATTGGACAGCTTATTTTATCTACAGTATGTTTGTCATATTCACCCAAAAAGTGATTGATTTTCTGGTGGTTAAATTGACCACTCCGAAAATGGTGAAAAGTTCATTTTACGAACTTTTTGATCAAAAAAGGGATGGCAATTTTTTCTGAATTTCAAAATAGCGTAGAAAAATAAACACGGCCGAAAAATATGTTTCACCCAAAATCCTATTCAGCCTATTTCTAGGAGGTCTTCTTATCTCAGTCTCCGGTATTAAGTCTTCGTCTTCCATATTTTTTTCTCTGGGAATTGTCTCCAAGAAATCTCTTTTTTTGTTTTTCAAATAAAAAAGAACTTGAGTTAGTCAAAATTTTATGACCTGTTTAGTGTGAGGTTTGAGCCATTAATTTTTTCTATTAATTTGGGGCTAATCACTCTTACAATTTTTTTCTCGTACTAAATGCGACGAGATTCACCTCTGCCGCACACCGGGGGCGCTGAACAATTTTAGCAGTAATTAATTTAGTTTTAAGTTATAACCAAGCGTTTAATTATCTGATTAGATTTATTATTTGGTTTGTAACCTCAAGAAAAACTAAAAGAATATTTTTTCTACATTTTTATTTTTTTTAAGAAAATTTGGTCTTTTTAAATTTTATTCTCTTTCATTCATTAAAAGGATATTATAAATATTTAATATTTTGCAAATTAGTTTAGTATCTTTTGTAACTTTCATGAGTCATGATTGGAATTGCTTAATTTCACAGTACGAAAAAAATTTTACCTAAACATTTTTAAAATTATTCTGAAATTGTAGCCCGTTAAAAAATAATAATAAAACCGTCTGATCAAAAAACCAGTAGAGTGTTCAAAAACGAAACCGTTTTTTTAATTGCCTATCTTTTGACTTGGAATTTTCAAAATAAATTCACGAATAATTTCGACCCAACTAATAGGCAGATTTATTTCGAAAAATGTTGATTTTCGCAAGACGAGACATAATTTTTTTTCCAAAAATTTTTCTTGTTCAATTTCAGCATAGAAACTTACCGTGCTCCGAAAATAAATGAAATCTGAGCAGGTCGATTTTTGCCGATCCTACCACCAGCTTAAACACCTTCAGATGTACGTATTATAATTTTTATGATTTTAAGTCGATATGAGGTGAGTGGATAAAGGTACAAGAAGTCTTAGTTAACTGTATCAACTCTTAAGGGGTGCCATGGCCATGCGTAAACACCCACAGACTGGAGCTCGTTAACTACGACATCAACTAAGTCATAATTTTTTTATGGCTTATTAGTTAGCTCGACATATAAATATTCAGCTGATAAAGTATTTTATTCATAAGAAAAAATTTGAGTCGGATTTTGTCTTTCATGGTTGAAATCCGTTACAATTTTAAAAATCAAACTATTCATGAAAATATTCCGCCTTTTTGTCGCCAAAATTTTTGTTTTTTTATTAAATCGGGGTAAAGACCGAGAAAAGCCATTTCACTCTTTTAAAAAACGCCTACATTTTTCTGACAGCCTTCCTCGAAAGATCATTAAATCTTATTTTCACTTTGTCGAATTTTTGGAAAATTATGAAAAATTCGGCGAAATCAGTCCAAATAATTCAATTTGTGGTTTTTCGAATTCCTTATAAAAATGACGTGGAGATATTTATTTATTTTTGGATTATACTATTCAATCTCCGTATCAACTAATGAGTTGTTTCGCCTGGATTTCCATTTTCTAAACTATGGATGAAATTTTAACACTCGGCTGTACACTCGATTAAGTGCCATTCGGCACTAAATTTTTAAAAATTGTATGGAGCTGAAGTTTCCTGACTAATGTTTTTTTATAAATAATTTTAATAAAGAGTATTAATTTCTGAATATGTAAAATCGCATTTTTGTTTGAATTATTTTTTGGTCTGTTAAAATTTACCTCAATAAGTTAAGTTGTATAACAAAATAAAAAATTGAAAAGAGTTTCAAAGCGAAGACATTTTTCATATTTCAAAAAAATTTCCATAAGAGAGCGTTTGGTAAACGTTTGGCGCGAAAAGGAGTTTTGAGTAATCAAGCCTCAAATTAGCCCTGATTAAAGCTTGATAACTAAGTGGTTGCATAATCAGAAATCACACATATACAGAATAAGATATATTCATTATGATGTCTCAAAAACTTTTCAAAAATCCCGAAAAAATTCTTAAAAAATATCTTCTCAAATAATTTTAGTGTGAAAAATGACATTGGTAGGCACACTTACTAACCAGTGTCCTTTCACGTACATAAATTATCTACATATAATTTGACTATGGTTTTGCTAAAAGTAAAAGAAAGGCGTTTCCCGTGAAATTATGTTCACTTTCTTTTTCCCTGAACTTGCAATATAAAATATTAAATTTATACCAAATTAATATTTTTAATGAGCAATTTTTATCAAAAACTTTAGCCAAGTTTATTACGGATAACTATTTGGGAAAAATTTTTATAAACTGTTATTTAAACACACCACAAAGTCAGAAGTGTGAGACTACCACCAAAATCATTAATTTCATTAACTTCCGTCATAATTAATCGAAATGAGCACCTAGAAAACAATTTATCGAACTTCCGAGGCGAAACAGAAAATAGCCAATGAGAGGCTTTCAACATTAGACCAAACTCACATCTCGCGATGAGTTTTACAGTTATAAACTTTAGACACTGTAGGTAAAAGGAAGATCCCTGGGCCTCTACTTACGCGTACGAACTTATTTACGATGCTCTTATTGGCCAACGCAATGATGCATCATTGATGTCTGGTGCTCTCATTGTAAAAAAGAAGTCAAACGCGAACGAAAAAGTAAAAGCATAAGGGTTTAAATTTTTGGTACAGTG
>SCLH01000544.1:66746-89832 GCA_004367855.1 Oikopleura vanhoeffeni | reverse complement strand
AATTTATTTTTCAAATTTCATAAACTTCTTATTTTGACAAATATATTGACAAAATTTTGTTAGCGAGAAAAAATTTTTAATGATTTTTTTTATTTAGACATAAAAATGTATGTTGTTTCGGTTTATTAATTTCTTTGCTGATAAAAAAAAATTGAGCTTAATTTCTAATGATATCTAAAATTTTGCCACCCATTTTGAATATGCCATTTGTTTTGTTGATTGCAAGAAAAAATTGGTTCCAAATTGAAACTTCAAAAAAAAACGAAATTTGTTGTTTTGTCAGATTTTCAATAAAAGCTTTTCAGTTCAAATTATAAGTTCTTTCAAAACATTACATTTGTTATTCTAGGCAAAAAAATACAAAGTTTTTTCATCAAGAAATTTTTTGAAAACACGTACTGTTATTCTGATTATGAGCATTTAAGTTGCAAGATTTCCATTCTTTTTCATCCATTGGAATTGTGTTAAAGCCCGAAGGGATTAATTTTACGATATAATTAAACTTTATCCTAGGATTTATGACTATCGCATTTTTGCGTTGATTTTGTTTATGCATAATGCATCTTTTATTAGTAATACCCAAAAACATGAATGAGGTGTTTCAAAATATTGAAACTGACATTTTACGGCATATTTCTAGACATTTGTTTGACATTTTAAGCGAGTGGTAGGCTTAAAATCCCGGCAAATTGAAAACTTTATTAATGAGGCATTAATCTGGAAAGAAACCAATTTTTTTGTTGATTTGAATTACAAACAACATTTTCAAATTGTCTCTAATTTAAGGTCGGCTTTTCATGTTTATAATCTGATAACATTTGAATTTTTCGACAAAGTGTTCAGGGATTGCAAAAAGTTCATTCAGTTTGAAACCTAATGATTTCATCATAAATCGGTGAATATTTTTGCATGTTCACTGACGCTGTAAATTTAATGGAAATCAGTTAATCAATTAAAAAAAAATAAGACTATACTGTAAACTCATTATTTGATCATATAATATTTTAACCAAAAAATAGATTTTGCGCTTTTTAATTTTCTCAAAAATTGGTTTATTTACAGTACTCACTCTGTTATAGTTACCCTTGACATAACTTTAATTTCATTATGAAGGGAGTACTGGTCGCATTTAGAGACTCGAAATTTTCTGTAAATTATCTTCAAAATGAATTTCTCTAAAAAGTAACTATAACAGATAAAAGGTAACTATAATAGGGGTAGCTATAAAAGAGTAACTAATGTTAGTTCGGTCACGAGAATCACGGCACCGAAAATTATAATTATAAATTGATTAAAATTTAAAAGATTTTCACACACCACCCTCTTAGAAGTATTAAGAACCTTCTTAAAAACTATATTATTGTGTACTTACTTATTTTGTTTTTCTGTTCCAGTATTGGTGATTTTAACCATTACTTATTTCTCAAGACCTTCGCCGCATATCTGAAAATATAAAAGTTAATTGAAATCAGTTAAGATGAAAAATGTAGATAAACGAAAAAGAAGCGGTTTTAGATTCTTTTGAAATAATTAGAAAAAAAAGGGTAATTATAAATACAAATTATTAATGAAAAATTCTGGAAAACGACTATGGTATACGAAGAGCTGGTTTAATGTATACATTAATCATACACACATCAAAAATTTAAAGTTATTAATGAAAAAATTAAGTAAAACGGCTAACTATCCTTCTTTAGTGATTATTTTATTTAAAAATCATAGAAATTTGATCATCATATAACTTTTTATAAGTGAATTTATGGTTCAACTTCGATATAAGTTATATCATGTACAACATGGTTTTTTTAGTCATTTTCCTTCAAAACTTAGTTAACGCCGATCAAATCGTTGATTTAAAAAAAACATACATTATAACACATTTTTGCTCCCGTTTTTTATTTTTGCAGAATGTACTATCCGCCAATCAAAACGTTTTAATTTGGCAAACACGTAGGTGCTTTCCAGATTTAAACGTTTTGATTGGCGGATAGTAAATTCTGAAAAATTGATTTATTTATCATAGACTATGTTTCATAGTCTCTGGGTCATAGATTCATAATCGTGGTCTGTCCGATCTGAGCAAAAATTACGGAATGTAATTTTTTGCTCGAGAAAAATAGGGTCTTTTGTATGCGTAGCCAGGCTACTGTAGTCTCTCTCTTTGTTTTCTCGAGCAAGAAAATATCATACTGTTAAAAATGACCAATAATTATACATGCTGTTAGTAAATTTAAAGCTTTCTGGAGGGTTTTATAATATAAGTTATATGATTTAACCCTACGGGGCGGTTTTGAAGCAACTGACGAAAAAATAATAACGAAGCAATTCAAAATTCTTCTGAAATAATAAGAAAAAAGGTCATAATAAATACAAATTATACCAGAGGAATTCACAGAATTCAGAACAAAACGACTATGATCTACCAAAAGCCTGGTTAATGAATTCAACCTTCTGAGTTTCAAAATTCAAACTACCTAATAAAAAATATTTAAATAAAAAAATCAACACGACATTGGATAATGGCACTGAAAATAAAATGTCCAGTTAAGGTGGTTGTGGGTTTAAAATCTAGATTATTGCAAGCAAATTAAAATCGCTATAACTTTGTTAATATTGCCGGAGTGAGTACATTTGTGAATGCAAATGTAAATTCAAACTGCAAGGATAACTGGTCGGAAAAATAATAATTTTTGATAATAATTTTCATGACCAGAAGCCAATTTTAAAATATGCTAAATTTCAGCTTGTTTCAACTCTCGAATTCGGAATAAAATTCGCGTTTTTTAACATATTTTAACGCAATTTTCTAGGATTGTGCAGAAACCACGCACTGTTGAAATCCTGAGCTCTGATTATTTGTTTTTGACTTTTATCTCCTAAAAAATCAGAAATTGTTTTTTTACAACAATGGAAAATTTCTGTTTGTTTCATTTTTCGGGAGAGTTTGACCGAAAATTGAAAATATGAAAACGCAAAATTTTCGGCGTTCAACTGGAGTACAACCCCTGAAAAATGCATCACAATTGTATGCAGCAAGAAAATTTTTTTTTCTGATGGATAACAAAAATCTAATGCTGATTAAAAAGCACCGCATTTCTCGACAGTTAACAATTTATGTACCGTTTTGTGTTCAATCAAACCGTGAAAAGTAGGCGGACCAAATATATTGCTTATTATTCCAAAAAATTTGTCATGTCATAAATAAAAGTCACTTTGAATTGCTTGCATATTTCCAACATTTAGCACCCACAACCCCCTTAAGTGTATTATTATTATCTGTATTCATTATTTTCTGATTGGATAAATGATCCTGCAAGACTTATTTTTCATTATAAATACGGAAAACACAACACATGGTTTCTCAAATATCTAAATAAAAATCTATTTTTGACCAAAATAACGTTCCCCTAATGTTGGCTCTTCCCCCTTTCCTTTTTTCAGGTCTGTTCTCTATTCCCCTCGTTCCCATCGGGTTTCTTTTCCATTCCCTTCCTTTTCTCCTATAAAGAGAAGGAAAGGGAACAGGAAACGTTACCTTTCCCTGAAATTGAACTTTCTCAGTAATTCGGAATCACGAGACCGAATGAAAGAAGTAGTATAGCATTGTTGAGCTTAACAACGTCAGGACCTGCAAGATGACATGAATCATGTTACATGATGATGAAAATAATAATACTTGCAAAAAACTGTTTAATGCAGGGGACAATAAATTATTGATGTTGAATAGCATTAAAAAATTCAGATAGTTTAAAATCTTTTAAAAACATACTGTGAAAAACCGAAATTTATAATTAATAAAACAAATATCTCCTGTTTATGTTCAAGACGTAGAGTAACTGGGTTTTTCGCGCGCTCTAGATTTTCAAGTTCAAGTTTTTTTGATAAGAATTTAAATTTCCTGAGGCCTATTTCTGATTATTACAAGATGCACGCCTCAGCTATGGAAATGGAAACTTTGACTATTATGTCGACTGCGTTGGCGATTCCAAAGNAAACAGGTCGGTTACATTTTTTTATTTTTAAATTAAAATTTCATTTTTTTATCGTATGTTCTAAAAAAATGACCATTTATAGACAGTCGAATTTTATCGGTCAGGTGAAAAAAAAAACATTAGGGTCGTTAATTCTCCTAACAAAAATAAAGAAGGCTTGCAAACCCGTCAAAATTCTGCTGCGGGGACGGATAAAAATGACAAATTAACCTTGGAAAAAATGTGAAAATCATGCCAGAGTGGTACTCTTATACCATATTTGCCTTAATATTGTTATACTAATCAAATATTTTCATTTAATCGAGAAAAGTAACAATTTTTTCCTAAAAAACATAATTTTTTCATGAATATTTTGAACTTATTTAGAAATATTTTTTGATTCCCGACAGATATACTCAATCAGACAAAATAATTGAGTAGAACAAAGCACTGCGCAGTTATGGATATACACATACATTTCCTGGAGCCTACCATGACGTAGTATCACGTGGTTTAATTAACCTTGCTTTTCAAACCTTTTTTTCTAGAATTAAACATATAATTTCTTAAATATGAAAAAAAANAAAATGTTTTAAAATTATTTCATTTCTTTATTTTTTTATTTGCAAAAATAACGATAATCTCCGAAAAGATAATTCTGAGAAAAGTAAGTTTGAATTCAATTATCTTTGAAAAATCTCGCCTACTACTGTACTTGCTTAATATCGAACTTTTATTGGTCGCGGGTCCCCGCGGGGTTATCCTACACTCACATAATTACCACACATAATCAGACTCGCGCGGTCCCTATCGCGTTTTCAACTGTGCTCTTGTCTGCTTCACCGCGCCTTCTATCGAAATGCCTGGCAAATGGAAAGCTCCGATTTATAGACAGTCGAATTTTATCGGTCAGGTGAAAAAAAAACATTGGGGTCGTTAATTCTCCTAACAAAAATAAAAAAAGGCTTGCAAACCCGTCAAAATTCTGCTTCGGGGACGGATAAAAATGACAAATTAACCTTGGAAGCTCCAAACTAAAAACTTTGGTGGAGGCTCCAAAGCCCGATTTTAAGGCTCGACTTTGCACATTTATGATTTGATAACTACATATCCCTTTATAACACTTAATAGAAGTTGGGCGTCGTAATAGAAGTTTGGAGACGCCCAACTTCTATTAAGTGTTATAAAGGGATATTCGATCAGACTCTAGTTTCATTTTTTTACAAGCAGAAAGTTCGAAATATTTTAATAATTAACCCTCCGAGGCATATAGCCTTTTGAAAGCCTCTTTAAATCCGCCAAAAATGATAGAAAAAATGATCGCAGAAACTTCTCCTTCTGATACATTTTAAAATTAAACAATGTGAATCTAAAAATATTTCCTAAAATTTTTCCGGATACAAGGTTCAAATTTTATGACGAGTTGATTGAAAGGCGATTTTGAGTACAATTTGCAAGAAAAACAAGCCTTCTGGGCATATCTGGAGCAAAAATATTTATTTGGGAGTGAAATTTCAAAATATCTTATTTCGATATTAGTATGGATAAAATGATACGTTTTAAAAAAATAATTTGTGAAAATCATGCCAGAGTGGTACTCTTACACCATATTTGCCTTAATATTGTTATAATAAACAAATATTTTCATTCAATCGAGAAAAGTAACAATTTTTTCCTAAAAAACGTAATTTTTTCATGAATATTTTGAACTTATTTAGAATATTTTTTGATTCCCGACAGATATACTCAATCAGACAAAATAATTGAGTATAACAAACCACTGCGCAGTTATGGATATGCACATACATTTCCTGGAGCCTACCATGACGTAGTATCACGTGGTTTAATTAACCTTGCTTTTCAAACGTTTTTTTCTAGAATTAAACATATAATTTCTTGAATATGAAAAAAAAATTTCGAAAATTTAACTCTTCAACTTAATCATAAAGAAAAAATTGATCTCATAAGACTTTTCTGTGAACATCGCTCAAAAAATAGTCTCCTGAAAGGCTATCGTGCCTCGGCGGAACTTTTTTTATATGCTTCGGAGGGTTAAATAGAATTTAATCATTTTCAAAACAATTTCAAATTGAGTAAAAACGATGACTGAAGGACAATTTCTCATAAATGGAGAAAATTATAACGATGAAAAATTGAGACAAAATTTAGCTGACAGTGTATAATTTGAACCAAATTAAAAAAATTGATCTAAAAAAGAAGATTCAAAATAATCAAAACAGAATTTTTAAGTTTTTGAAAAGTAAAACAACACCTTTTACGATTGTTGGTGTCATATTACATTTGATAATTATTTTTTTTATTTATATTATCAGGAAATGTTTGCTCTCAATTTAAAAAATTTAAAGGAAAATACGCAATAAAAGAATGTTATAAAATGCACAACAATGAATAAACAATTCATGAATATATTTTGTTCCATAAAATCATTTTTTGCGCTGGATTTTTCATTTTTAAACTTCAGTAATTCAAGTTAAAACATTATTTCCTAAGTTAAAAGTTTTAACTTAAAACTTTGATTTGTAAGGAGGAATAGAGGGGATCTCCCTGTTTTTTTCATTTCTTTTTCCTTTTACAAGCCTGCAGCAAATAAATCACAACCTTTCGTAAAACTTTAATTTTGAAAATGATTTTGAGCATTAACTGATAAAGATTGTTTTTATTCGCTTTGCAAATTAATTACGAATTTGAAAATTAAAGTTTAAATAAAAAAAATGAGTCGTTGTCTAGTGTAGGGCGTGCTTAGTGTACCCGAATAGGTCTTAATACAAAAATTTTTCTTAAGGCCAATTTGGGTACAGAAAGCACGGGCGTTCTTAGTGTACCCAAACTTAGCAAATTGGTCATAATGATAATTATTTTGTGAAAAGTGGAATTTGACCGATCAAACTTTGATTAAATTGATATAATTTGCAAACTTCATCTGGCGTCAAGCTTCAATTAGACTTTCATGAAATTCAAGATCGAGAGAGGCAAAATTAATTTTGTCATCCACGAATTAATTCCACGATGAACTTTAAATTTCGTTTATTTAAACACTGAGCTCTAGAATTTATTTTTCCGAAAATATTTGCTTAAAATTGATCAAGCCCTTGAAAAAACCTCTTATCAAAGTTTTGCTTAAATTTAAAGATATTATTCATACGTATATCATACGTATAAAATGAAAATATCGATTGCAGAAAGTGTTGCAATTTCGAGAACTCGGACAATTTTTTGAACCGTGGCCATCCTACAAATAACTCCACTGCATAACAACACGTTTATCAAAACCTACCTGATCTCTACTAAGTCATCACTGACATCAGACACTTGGTCTTTACCAAAAATTTCTTTCTTAATTTGCCCTGAAAAATCCGAATTTTTTTTTTCAACTAAATGTGGACGGTTTACATTTCCTGTCAGTTTAACTCTGATAGAAAAAGCTATTTTATTACTAAATTACTCTGTTTATTAATCTCAGTTGGGTATAACTCGAACAAAGAGCATTTTTATTAGTGAGAATGAAGGGTTTGGAATAAACTGGTCTTTGACTTTCACCAAATACTGGCGGAATTAATCATGCTCTGATCAATGGCTGATACTTAATTTATCATTTTCATTCATATCGATTCAGTATTATTCAAAAACAAAAATCAATAGTTGCGTAAAATGATAGATTGCTCAGTTCAAAAAGTTGAAGTAACCGTAAGGGCTTAGTCATTACGAGTTATTTTTTTGGCAGAATTGCTCTTCAACGCCAAACATAGAGGGAGATAATATCGTCGGAAGTACCGATGTCGCCGAATTGCGTGGACGTTTGAAGTTTTTATTATGAGTGCGTCATGAATGACGTCACTTTTCAAATATTAAATTTCTCAAATCGACTTTTTTGAATTTTTACTTTATAAGGCCTCCCCCTGTATTTTATTAAAAGTTAAAAATCAGACCGCAAAAAATCCAAAAATTTCATCATTTAAATATGAATAATAAACACCTTCAAGAACTTGTACAAGTAGAGGGTGTACCAGTTAACAAGCAAGGACTGTATTGCAAACTTGACAATTACAATATTTGAAACAATTTGTTTTCTAGGAAATAATTCAATATTCTGTTTTAAATTTTTTTTTTGGTTATCAAAAATGTTATGCGAAACAAGTAAGTAAAATATATTTTTTTAATCCTTGTCTAATTATGTGCTAACCTAATTCACAACTACAAGAATTGTTCTATTTCTCTAATTATATTGATCCGCACTCCGAATGCAGACGGAAAGCCCGATTCAAATATTGCTTAAATTCGGGGTGGAGATTCACATGGAAGATTAATAATCGGTTTAATACCTGTCCGAACAAATGCCTATTTTTGAGCGCTGAGCTAGATTTTTCAAATCGGAGAACAAGTTATCTAGGTTATATTCCAAGAAGCATTTGTTGCCTAACTAATCTTGTATTTGAGATAATATGGCATTTGTAAATTTATAAATATTTAAATATAACGGAATAAAGCGATAAATTATCGCCGATGGTAAATTATTTATTTGAGATCATTATCGAAAAATTGTATAGGTTCATGAAGAAGTAATAGTGGACAATTATTGAAGAATATGTCAATAATTCGACTCGAATTATTCGAGATGTTCAGTTTCTTTACTTTATAATTTAACTCCGTTTATCGGGTGATATTTCAATCCAGGGTTTTTTTCTGCAATTTTGGGCAATCAAAGAGGAAATTTTAAGGGGCGCCTGTGCTAAAAACTTGAAAATAGGATTATTAAATCTGTCAAAACCGGTTAATTCGAAATTTGAAAAATTATCCTCGCCGTTATTATACATGCAAAAAACATGTCATGCAAAATTTTAAGTGACTTGTAAACATGATGCAAAATGAGAGCAAAAACTGGTCAAACTTCAAATTAAATATCAAGTTCATCCTTATGTCTTGACAAAACTACCAAAATAATCCTTGGGGTCGATTATTTGATGAACGTATTATCAACTATGGGTCAATTCTGTAATTAAAAATCGCTTGAGATCAATTTCGATTATTTGATGTATTTTTGCTCTCTAGCGCCCCTCAGTACAAAATCTAGTGTTTTCATATTAAAACCTTCTTTCTGGTTTTATTATATTCAATTCTCAAGATGTCATTTTTGAGGATAATTTTCTGAAATGTTAATTTTCGTAGATTTTTACACTCCGTATTATTTCTACTTATCTTTAAACATGTATTTTTTTGACAGAACTTACAAAATAAAATCAGTATCTTCTTGGCAGAATATCACTTTTCACAAAAACCTCTTATGCCGACTTTTTATAAAAACATAAGAATCCTGTGTTTTGCCGTTCTTTGTCTTTCAAAATATCCGTTTCTAGGATTCATTATTCATGTGTGAGTGTATTTTGTCCATGTATGCATCGGTCATTTTATATAAAATAATTTAATGACAAGTTTGTTTCTCAGACGTCTCAGTTGGTCAAGAATACAAAAAAGAATTTGTGGCATACGGGTTAATCTTTATTTTTTCATTGACCTTCATTTTTGTAAGCTAAAAATGTAGGGAAATCGTTAAAATAACTTCCTGCAGAAACTGGGTGTTTATTATTACATTTTGTTTATGACTACTGTATTTAGTACTTCAAACTCTCTCAAAAGTTTTCACCAAATAATTCATTACTTATAAAAAATGTTGGTGTTCTAGCATGTTAATTAGACATCTTAATATAGGCTAAGTTTCTGGTGGTGTAATGAACATTTATTTTTAATTTTTATGTGATTCGAAAAAAACATGACTAGGTCCAAAACAAGTTAACAGGGGGGGGCCCAGTATCGCCGAGAGTTTTTTCCTTAGAAATTCGGCTATATTAAGCACTTTCGGCGATATATGAAGACAGAAATAAATTTTCCCGTTAAAAATTGAAAACTCGTTGGCGTTCAAAATGACGTCATAATTCGCAATATGTTTCAATTTTATAACGAGTTTTACAATAGGTTCAAAATTTGAACTTCAAATAAAGTGAACAATAATAATGTGTAGAATTACGTACTCAACCAAACACAATCAAATGAAAATTCGGAAAAAGGAGATTAAGGAAATTTGATCCTATAATATGACGTCATTTATAACGTACTCAAGGTAATTTGTAATTAAAACCTCAAACGCCTACGTTTATTCCGATAATATTGGTTAAGTCCGCGATATTTGGCAAGCGATATGGGGATTGTCAGATTCAGGAGTATACACAAATTTTTGATTGACAAATTAACTAAGTTTTTGAAAAAAAAATCCAAAATTTTTTGAAAATTTTCAAGTGATAACAGTGGTTCCTTTTTTCCTGGATCTCTTCGTTACGAAGCCAAATAAAATAATGTGATTTTATTCAACAGTTGGCAGAGATTACAATTATCATTAGGAGCTCAGAAGCGCCCCGATTACAAATTTGAAAAAAAAGTGTTTCTCTAGCCTAAGCGTTTGAGTATAACTTATTCTGTATAAGTGAATTCTCAATATATTTTTATTTATACAGTATAACCAGACCATCATTTTTTTCTCCCCGAAAAAGAAAAAAACAGTATGTGGATGTTATTTTAGTCCTGATGGTTTCCGGAGGTGACCGTCTAAAGTCAACGTGTGTAAAAGTGTTTGAGGTTTCAAACGGGTATTTTCATTTGATCTCCTAAGGTGGTGTGTTTTCAACAGTGGTCAAAAAAACCATCTAGATTTGATAACTTAGCACATATAAAAAGTTTATGTTATACCGTGGGTGACGGCAATATATCCTTTTCGAACGGAACGAAATCCATCTCAAAAACGCACTATCTCTATACCGCGTGTTCGAATCGCACTAATGTTGTCTTAGTGATTATATTGAGTATGATTATAGGCAAGGGTCTTGATAATGGAACCGCTAAATTTTATCGGTGTGTAATCACTCAAGCAATCACTAAGACAATCACTTAGACACATCAGTGGGATTCGAACACGCGATGTAGAGATAGTAAGCGTTTTTGAGATGGAGTTCCGTTCCGAAAAGGATATGCAACACTTTTTAATTACAAAATAAGTAGTATTTTGAAAAAACTTATCATATGTTGAAATTTTTTTAGCAATTTCGGAATTATAAAGTTTATGATTTCATCCCTCAATTTAGTATGCTTTTTGAGCTTTTGGGTAAAATTGTCCATAAGTAACTTTGTATAGCTTCAGTGTTTTTGTAGCGCCAATAGTTAACCTTGTTTTGATAATCTAATTTTTAGCTCAAGCAAAATATTCTGATTTATCTTCATTCTCTCATTAAGAAAATATGATTAATTCTGGGTTGGTGTCTATTGCTAATGACATCACAATTTCATTAGTTTTTTTGCTGTACTAAGAGTTTTGTAAATTTGAATACAGTAATAAGCACTTAAATGATCAGGACTGAACATTCTACCAAACTTATGTTTAAAAAAATCGTAAAAGTTTAATAAAATTGCGAAAGTTAATTCTTCACAATGACCAGGCTTGTAAGAGGGAACAAATAGGCAACAATTTTGAACCAAACCTTTCGTTTCGCTTATTATCGTGACCAACTGTTCATGTTTAACCAGTTGAAATTAAATTTTTGGAATGATTCAATAAACTCGCCGCACTGCTTACATTTTAGCCAAATCTTTCAAAGTATTATTTGGAGAAAATAGTAATTTTGTTGTTTATGCACTGACGCCATATTTTTGCTCTAAGTAATAACTTATTACTAATTACTAACTTATTACTAATAAGTCTATCGCCCGTTATTGAAAATTTGAAAGGTTTAAAAATAAATGAATTACTCAAGTGAATTTTTATCATTTTGAATTAATTAATTATTAAGTCTAGTCTACCTTTTTCTCCATAAAAATGAGGTCGCTTTTGTACTATTGAAATCTTAACGTCAAATAAATAAAGAATGATAATAGTTAACATATATCGATTAAAATGTTTTTTTATTTACCGTAACAATTGCATCGATTTAACTTGCAAGTTAACATTGATTTTTTTGTTATTCTGATCGATGAAAATTTATAACTTCGTTTATTTTAATTTTCATGTTCCCACTTTTCAGCCAAATTTGAGAAGTTCTCAATGAGAACTCTTAATGAAATAAATATCTAACGACTCGAATCGCCCCTAAATCATCTTCCCCTAAATCATTCTTGGGCAGTCATACAGTATGACTCATACTGGCTGATTGTGTGTTCGATATTCAAGCTCAACCCTGAGCTTTGTTTGGCAGCTGCGCGGCCCTGTTTTTTGGGGTTCCATAACCTTATTTCAAAATATACAGTATATTATATTCTAATCATGGTATTAAATTAAATTTGATTCATCCTATAAAATGCAAATCAGCATCTACTAAAATTCTGAATCAGTAATTTGACTTATTTTAATTGCAGACTTTAAATGCAATCGTTATCATGAATATACGAAACCGTCGAACTTATTTGCAATACCACGACTAAACACGATATCAAGAAAGACTTTGGTGGCCAGAGTCTGGTCGGCAAAAGATATATATGTGACATATTACATTGTATACATTGTATATGTCCGACCTTTTCCAACCGGAGAGTTTTGCTTGATCTCGTGTGTATTAGTTCTCTTTTAAATAAGTATTGGGTGTCTTTTAACTACTGACTTTCACGCACGAGATCATAAAAGACTAATGGTTTCAAGCCTTGTAAAGTTTATGGAGGGCTGATTTCAGAAAACGCGTAGACGTACAGGAAAAAATATATGAATGTGTAGTAAAACATCACAATAGTTATTAATGTTTTTATCCGTTCCTAAAAGATAGAATATATTCCAGTGAATTTGTAGTACAAATTTTGTATGTGAATTATTTTATTTTGATGAAATTTAACTGGAGTTAACTCCCGTAGTGGCCGACAATCTCTGGACCCGTAGTGTCTTTGCGCCATCGATGGCGCAGCGCTTGAATTGAGCATATTAACCGAACATTCATTATCAAACATATATTTTTTCAATGATAATCATATCATTCAAAGATTCTCTAAAGTCCTATAAAACAATTTGTTAAAAAGTTTATAAAAGTTATCAAATGTGAATAAGAAAATAAAAAACTCTCTCATTTGCCGATTCTCAGAAACAAGTGCATAAATAACACGAATTTAGGGTTAATTTGACATTTTACATATTTCAAATATTAAACCGCCACCAATTTGGGTATTGCATCTGCAAAAAAATGGAATGTTTTCATCACCATTCTCATGTAAAATAATATTCTTTAAAACTATGGATTATCTCGCGCATGAAAATAATTTATCAATCTCTCTTCTTTCTTTCGCCTACGCATTATATTGTAATTCAGTTTCCGGAAGTTTGGACTTCTAGAATGCTCTATTTAAGCCGGAGGCCAATTTTAAAATGCAATAAAGTCTTATGAAATGTCCTGACGATTCTTTAAAGGGGTCTTCCACGTGATTTGAGTAATTTTGAAAGAAAGGCATATTACAGTAATTTGAAAAAGTACTCAAATTACGTCAAAAAAATTCCAAGTCAACTTCAAAACGTTTTTAAGACATTTTTCTCATTACATCAAAGTCCAATAAAATCACGTGACGAAATAATTCAAAAATAAGGTTTGAAATATGCATAATAAAATCCTTATTTCTCGAAAAAATAAGATGCACGTACGTGTTTTGAAAAATATTATTATGTTCAAAACTCTTAAATTATGTGTTTATTGGCCCAAAAAATTTTTCGGCGTAATTTGATCCTATTTGTTTACTTTCATCAAAACCTTATTCCTAATTTGATGGGTCACATTGATCGTTTTTGGTCTTTGTGTGTAATGAAGAAAAAGTATTAAAAACTTTAAAGAACCACTTCACTTCTTTCAAAAATTGATTCAAGTAATTTTTGAAAAAAACAGACTATTTTGGCCAACCTTATTCCTTGAATATACCGGTCACTGTGATCACTTTGGGGCTATGGTATAATGAGAAAAAAGTCTAGAATTTTTTGGTCCGCTCAAAGCCTTTTTTTGATGATTTTAAATTTTTTTTGCAAAAAATTAAGTACTGTAATACAGTAAAAATTTTCGAAAAAAAAAACGCACAAACGTCAATTATTCAAATAGCGATCGATCACTTTGTAAATGTTCATTCATACATGATTAAGGGTCCTAAATTGGCGATTAAAGGCCACTGGGCGGCATCGATGGCGCAAAAGACACTACGGGAGTTAAATTAACTTTATTTATTCTTGAATGATCAATTTTTTTCATCAAAATTCTTTTTAAATAATTTTGTTAGTAAATTTATAATAATTTAAGTCTTATCAGGGAAACCAGATTTTTTGTGTTTTCCATTTTAATTGAAAACTGACTCGCCAACACAAAATATGGGCCATATTATTATATTATATAGCCCATGAATCTGGTTCCTCAGATTATTATTGTAATCTGTGATTGTAAAAATATGTGATTTTCATTTGCTGAATCGTATTTTTTTTCTCTAGATATCATTTGTTTAGGAAGCTTTGATACCACTAACGGCTTTTGCTGTGCCAAACTAACGTTTTTTTTTCTCCACGAAAAAGAAATCACTCACATTAAAAATCTTGACGTACCTTGTAGGTTATTATCTCAGAATATATTCCGTATAACACTATATTTTTAGATTTGATTAACAAAGCCACTTAATCAGATAGTGACTACCGTAGTACTTAAAGTTTAAGTCTTAAACTTATATTTTCGCAATTAAATGTGTCAAAATAGTATTTTTTTATAACAAATCTCTGATCCTCATTTTATTTTTATTTTTAAAAATAATCTTCATTTCAGCCTAATTTTTTGTAAATATAACGTCAATACTCATTTTAGAAGAACGGTTTTTATTCAAAAGCATAATTCGCTTTTTCCCAGGGGAGAAGTTACTCTGAGTAAACAAGTTCATGTTAAATTTTTAGCCTTAATTGTCTCATAAAATTGCCTTTTCTAATGTTTTGCGGGTCTTGAACGTTTCTTCACGCATTTTTGTTCGGCTTTTCAGAAACAAGGGCTTACCAAAATTTATTGGATCATAATAAAACAGTAGGTAATCCCAAAATGCACTCAATCTGACAAAAATTAAATTAGGAATTCTGAGATTTATTCGATTTCTACAGACGATTAAATATTGAAAGGGTTTTTGTATTTCAGATTTTAGACCTATAATATTGAAAACAAAAACTTTCTTAGATTTTTTGGTCAAAAGCGCAATATATTTTGTTTGATCCTACTTTTAATATGTTTCAAGGGGTCACACATAAAACGTCTACTGCGTGAAATGCCTTCTTTGTAAAATGTCTACTATTTTTTCCGAAAAAGTTCAAATGTCTATTTTTTTCAAATTCTTATCATACTGATAAATTAGTACCCCACTCCAAGTAACGTTGCCTAACTGGCCGTGGCTCAGTACCACCTTTTTTTAACCCCCGCAAGATATCTTTAACCTCATCCGCCTACGTGTAATGATACCTATTTTGAGCGAACAACAATTAGGGGACGTTAAGTTGCTTTTACTTTTAAAATATCTGGAAAATTTCGGTTTTTGAGCTAAATTTTCCTGAAAAATGAGTTAAAGTAGACATTTCACGTGCGACCAGTTGCAAAGACTTATTTTGAAAATCTTAATAATTGACTGCCGGTCTGTCGAAAATAGAATTGCTAAAATAACATACATAGACAATTCATAAATTNATTCAGACTTTAAATCTGGCTAAATCAACTCAAGTCTCGACAAATGACTCTTTGTGGATATATAAGTATAATGCTTTCTTAATCGAGCTGTTCACGTTCTATTCAGTTAATTTAAGTAATAATTTCGTCAGTCCTGTAAGATCGTTTCTGATTGGACGAGCCATCCGTCAAATTCGAATTTCTTAGGATGCAAAATGTTTGTTCAGAGGGAAGTAATATTTGGTCGAACAATTTTTACTTTTTCGGCAATAGCCTATCGACGACCCTGATTTTCAACTTTTTAGCGAAGACCTTTTGAGAAGTTCTTAAAAGATATCTTCTTAGAAATCGATGGTTCTTTGTTTTCTACAAAATTCAGGTCATTCTGATAAACTATCTAGCAGACGCCGAAAACCTTTTTTTTAATGCGTGTAGAAAGTCGTGATTGATTGAACCTTTCCGCCAATTTTCCACCCGTTTTGATTCGATTAAAAGCCAAAATAATCTATATAATTGGCATCAAAGCGTTCAGACGGAATTTGTATCCAGAAAATTAATACATATTATAGCCGATATAATATAGGGTGTCTGCAGTTGTCAAAACTTTAAAAATTTTGTTAAAAGTTCCAGAAACTGTATGAGGTAAATATGATTTATTTTAAACCGATAAATTCTAGCGGGGAAATATTCTTCCATCGAAAATTTTCCCGTCAGAATATTTTCCATAGACTTCAAAATTGAGGTTGGCTTGACTCGTACGCTGTGTACACCGTTCAAACGTTTTTCCTGCAAAAAAGGTTGGTGTGGTGATAATTAGATTTTATTCCGCATGCGTGTACTGAAACGTGTACAAAATATGTTTTGTGTACACTTAATGTAATCCTGTCTTGAATGTGTTGAAATGAATGTTTAGAAAACTAATTCTGATAATTTTTTAAATTTTGAAAGAAACTAATTCATTACGACGTTATAATGCTCTCCTTATGTATGGCCTAGAATGTTCAAATTTCATGTAATCGTTATTTCTGCCCGGTTTTAATGGCATTTTTTATGCTGATTATCATGGTATGGGAGCATTCATCAATACATTTTCTACCTTTTTGATATCTACGTGAAGATGAAATATATGCAAAATACATTGTAGGTCAGCTACCTTAATTGACATTAGTGTAAACAGGGCCCAGCAAGGGTATTATGGCCGCGAATTTCTCTAATGATATTACACAGAAATGAAAAAAAAATTACTTGAATAGCAATTTTTCAAACCAGCAGATACCGTACGACTGACAAGCCTATTGAATAAAACTTGGCTGTGGTACATACCGCAAACCAGTATGGTGGAACGCCTAAACTTATTCGTAGTCTACGAGTTGTAGACAAGCTAAGTAACTCGAAAGAAAAAATAAATGCATGGATTCAAAAATTGGTTTGATTTTTTTTCAGCACTACTGAAATCGCTTATGTCATGTTAAAATAGCTCCGTGAAATTGAACGATTTGAAAAACGCTTGAAAAGATTTCTTTCAATTTTGACTAGAGACGCTCTTGAGCTCGATTCAAAAAAAAATAAATTTGAATTTTTTCTGGTCCTTAGAAAGTTTTTGTGGTCGTTTTAGTCATTAACAAAAGTAAAGTTTAAATAAGTATAAATTGGTCGAAAAATAATTACACTCTTGATTTGAAGTTATGAAATTTTCCAAATAAATTATTTGCAAAATATAATTAATGGGTATTGAATTCATAAACGCATTTTTTTTACTGAAATTAAGTACCTTGAAATCACGAAACTGACTTAAATATTGCTTTCTTTATGTTTTTTCTCCAATTTTGCTTTCTCTATTTTTCCCTGACTGCATAGATACTCAATAATATTCTGCTGAACGTGTGAAAAAACACAATGCATCCTGTAATAATATATAAGCTCTTTGTTTAAACACAGCTAAACATAGTATCAGACATTGCAAAAATATATGATGACGGAAACTAAAAAAAAATTTACTTGGCACGATTCCATTTGTACAATATTTTTTTTAACTCTGGGAGTCAGTGATAGACTGTAAGGCAAAACACTTATTAAATATAAACAATAATTTCGCAAATAAATTTACATGCATGCAGAGCTGGTGTCTGAAGCACTTAATTTGAAAATAGGGACGAGTCGAAATCAGAAATTACTATAGACATAAATGTGTACCTATTTTATAGCGCATTTGGTAGAAAAACTATACCTTCAAAAGATGCACAATAAGTTTTTTCAAAAGGTGTTCTGAATTATTGACGCTAGATCCAAAATCATATTTTTATAAAATAGTCTAGCGCCGCGGCGTCGCCGTCTATGGTCAAAATTGACCAATAGACTATTAAAAATTGTTTAATATACTTTCTCTACACCATGCACTAACTAAATTAGTACTCATTTTTTAGTTGTGCTTTTTGCTTGCTCTTAGAATCCCAGAACTACCTGAATTTTGATCAAAACATTAGTGATGCGATTTAAAGTCAAAATATTTATTTTAAATCTTTGCTTCAGTTTTCACGAACATACTTTCCGATTAACCTAATTTTAATAACCTATTTTCCAGCTTCTTTTGGTCGCGCTGTTTTTAGCTTACTTAAGAAATCACAAAAATTAAATAAATTATTTTCAAAAATGAATATAATTAGGGTGCGCAGCGGTAAAACTACAAAGAAAACTACAGTAGTTGATAAAAATTCATGTGACTCACGGGGTAGTTGCCCCACAAAAAACGATTGCGGGCTAAAATTTGTTTTCCATTTTGAATTCTGTCCAAAATTTTCTTCCGGTTTTTCTTTGATAACAACCGTTCAAAAATTATAAATTTCCCCGCTGCGCATCCTAAATATATCATCGTTCGAATGATTCGTATGATATACAGTGATTGTTGACCATGGGCAACACACGAGCTTTTCGGCAAAAGTGTTGCCCATTATTACATCTATTAGCACATCTTAAGGGGGTGGTCGTTGCAAAATGAGGCTCTAGTAACAAATTTTCCCAATTTTATTTAAATGTTTTATTTATGAAAACATAGACGACTGCGAGTATAGGGGCAGTCTTTTTATCTACGTACATGGTCAGGAAAGCACTTTTTGAAGGTCTCAAAAATATTTTGTATGAAATAAATTGTAATTTATCAATTTTTGGGAAATAAAAACACGATTTATAAAAAACTGAGAGAAATTTAAAAACTCTTCAATACTGATCTTGCACGGACTATCCAGCTGCACATTCATATAAGTTTCGAATGTGTAACTTTCAAATCCAGGGAGGAGATACATTTTGATTGAGACCCCTCAAATAGGGTCAAAATACTGTTTTTTGGTGATTCTGAAGCCAGATCCAAGAAAATTGGACAAAACTCTCAATACTGATATGCACGGACTATTCAGCTGCACATACATATAAGTTTTGAATGTGTACCTTCAAAACCCATGGAGGAGATACATTTTGAAAAAATAATTCCGTCAGTTTTGTAAACACGTTTCTGATTGGACGAGCCATCTGTCACTTTCGATATTTTTAAGATGCAAGATTTTAGTTCGAATATATCAGAAAGAGGTAATATTTGGTTCAAGGATTTGTACTTTTGCGTCACTTGGCCATTGAAAACTTCGTTTCCTGCCTTAAAATGCGACAACCACCCCCTTAAGAGATGGTTGTCGCTGATTTGCCTGTTTTTAGATGCGGTTTCTGGCTAAACTAGCAAAAGTGGAATTCCAAAAACATTTTTAATGTAAAGAACAACTCTTCGCAATCATTTCCAGAATTTCAGTGATCTGATACAATCCAACCTACGCACACACATGACCGTATAGTAAGACTTACCACAAACACTAAAAAACTTTTTTCTCCGTCAGTTTTTATCATTTTCATTTGTTATTTTGTGTCAGGCTCCAGACCATCAATACAAAGCATAATCTAGAGCGTTTTTTCGAAATTAAGCTTTTGTCGGACATAAACTTTAGAAAACTTTTAAAATCAAAATCTGAAATCGAGATTTAGAGGCTTTTTCAAAAGCTATCTCCTCCGCCAATTTTCAAGATAAATTTTTTGTTTATACTTTATAAGAAAAAGCTTTTATAAGAAAAAGCTCCTACAATTTACATCTTTTTTTTCTAATTTTCTGAGTCAAGTTCCGGAGAAGCAATATCAACAATAATCTATAGCCTTTTTTTCTAAAAAAATTGGTCAAATAAACATTTCTGTTAAAAGCAAAATTTCGAAGAAAAAGGCTCTAGATTATTGTTGATTCTGCTTCTCCAGAACTTGACTCAAAAAATTAGAAAAAATTGATGTAAATTGTAGGAGGAGTAGATTGTTTAGTGTTGCAAATATTTGGAAAAAATTAGAGTAACACTTCATATGGCCTCCAGAACGAAGTTCTGATCCAAAATTTTCGAAAAAACGCTTAAGATTTATTGTTAAACTAGTTTTGAGCTTTCATATAAAGTATAAATCGAAAATTTATCATGAAATTGGCGGAGGAGCTAGCTTTTGAAAAAGCCTCTAAATCTCGATTTCAGTTTTTTTAAAGTTCTCTCAAGTTTTTGTCCGACAAATGCTAAATTTCGAAAAAACGCTCTAGATTATTCTTCGTATTGATGGAGCCTGACACAAAAAAAATGAAAATGATGAAAACTGACGGAGAAGAAAGTTTTTTAGTGTTTTTTGGTAAAGTTTACTATACGTTCATGTGAGTGCGTAGCCTAAGGTTGGATTGTATCAGGATTGTATTACTGAAATTCTGGAAATGATTGCAAAGAAATGTTCTTCACGTTCAAAAAGTTTTTGGAATTCCGCCTTTGATAGTTAAGCCAAAAACCGCATCTAAAAACAGGCAAATCAGCGACAACCACTCCCTTAAGGGGGTGGGTGTCGGTTTTTTGAGCCCTTTAAAGAATTATTTTAAGCTACATTAATATCGATTATGAGTCATAATTTATGACTTAAGTTGACCCAAGGAATATCATGATGGTAATTATTTTATTCAAAACAATCTAGAACAAATCTCGAATTTTCAAAATTTGAATATTTTTTTGCTTGAATATTTTTTCGCTCGGACGATTTGAAATAAGGAATTTCGAAAGTCAAAAATCGGTTTCAATGTGTTAAAGCTATCTTGTAGAGATTTTTTCTTTTTTCAATTTTTTCAAAAAAGATGATTTTAAGTGATTTTTCTTGTTTATTTTGAAACCTGGGATAAGTTTTCTTTTGAGATTTTTATTGTTAGCATGGGTTGAGGGCTTATTTCGCTTCTGTAATTATCATTACATTTCTATCCCGAAAACAGTTCGTGGCATTCGTTTTTTAGCGCTTGCCCAGAAAGTCAAATAAATAACATTTTACCTTTTTTGGGATTTTATTCCTCGCATGCAGCATCCCCACAACTTAGCCTGACACGTTAACATTATCGAAAAAAATTAGTTTCAATGTGCAAAATTGCGCAATTACTCTCCAAATTCTCCAGGTTGTTGGCCGTTGCCTCGGTTATTACCAGTAATAATTGTATAATAGGCTTTCAATACTAGCGATCACGATGTCGGAGTCCGAAAAAAAAAGTTTTTGTTACAGGTTTGACTCAGGGAATAAGACATTCTGTATGCAAAAGGAATTAATTCCTTGCTAATGATACCCTATTGACAAAAGGCTTTTGTGGAGTCTTATAATTTAATCCCAGGATCACCTGAGATGTTTTTTGCTTTGCTACGGACAATAAATTTATACAAAGAAAGTCATTCATTTTTCAACTATGCTAATCGACACAAAATCAATAATTAAATCATCAGAGTTAAGGAGGATCGCCAATAAACTTTGCGATTTTACCTCAAACGTCCTATAATATACGCTATGGGATTAAAATGTAAGGATTAAATACAAAAAATTTGAGAGTTTAATTGTAATTTTATTTAAAAAATTGCATACAATACTAGTTTTGTGAGGCGTCAGTCACGCCTATTTATTAGCCAATCGGAGCGAGCCCCTATTTTACGTAATAGAAAACAACACCTGCCACTTAAGGAGGTGGTCGTTGCAAAATGAGGCTCTAGAACAAATTTTCCCAATTTTATTTTAATGTTTTTTTATGAAAATATAGACAACTGCGAGTATAGGGGCAGTCTTTTTATATGCGTACATGGTCGGGAAAGCACTTTTTGAGGGTCTCAAAAATATTTTGTATGAAATAAGTTGAAATTTATCAATTTTTGGGAAATAAAAACACGATTTATAAAAAACTGAGAGAAAAATTTGGACAAAACTCTCTATACTGATCAACACGGACTCCTCAGCTGCACACTTATATATTTTTCGAATGTGTTACAAATAAATCCAGGGAGGAGATACATTTTGATTGAGACGCCTAAAATAGGGTCAAAATAATGTTTTTTGGGGATTCTGAAGCTAAATTCAAGAAAATTGGACAAAACTATCTCTATTAATCTGCACGGACTATTCAGCTACACATTCATATAAGTCACGCATGTGTACCTTGAAAACCCAGGGAGGAGATACATTTTTAAAAATAACGCAGTCAGTTTTGTAAGCACGTTTCTGATTGGACGAGCCATCCGTCACTTTTGATTTTTTTTAGGGTGCTAGATTTTTGTTCAAATATATCAGAGAAAGGTAACATTAAATGTTAAAACATGTTAAACATTTGGTCCATCGATTTGTACTTTTGCGACAATTGGCGATTGAAAACCCCCCTTTTTGACATAAAATGCGACGACCACCCCCTTAATTCCACATTCGATTTACCGAATTAGTATAGTATAATCCCTATCGAAATACAATACTTTTCTCAAGGCGGCTGGACAGTAAGAATTAACTATCTTTTGACTTGAGTTTCAGCAGTCTATTTGCCTGGAAAAAAACATGTGACAATTAACAAACCTAGGCTGTATATGTTTATCTTCTAGTTTTTTCAAAAAATATTGTCATGCATGAAATTTTCTCACTTTTATAATTTTATTTTGGTTTATTGCTCAAGTTTTCATCGAATAAATAACAATTTATACATTTATGAAGATTAAACTTCTATACTGAATAGAATTAACCAAATATCAAAAATCTGTTACAGGGGGAAGCCAAGTATCGCCAAACGTTTTTTGACAGTTTTGTCGCTGTCATTATAGAACGGAACAAGATATTCGCAAACGGATTTCTGCATCCAACAGCTAATAAAAAACTCCAAGACCAAAATTTTTGGATTTTTTACCGGATGTCCGGTTTACCGATAATTGACCGGTTAAGGTCTAAAAAGACGATTCAGAGAACACCGCACATTCTTCGAAGTCAACTTTTTGGCATCATGTACAACTTTTCGTCAGAATTTTTCTAGAATGAATATTTTTGTCATATGGATCAACGGACCTCAGAGTACAAATCCTAACTATT
>SCLH01000544.1:23004-42401 GCA_004367855.1 Oikopleura vanhoeffeni | reverse complement strand
ATATTTTACAATTAGTCAAAATATTTTTTTTCCTTATATAGTTTTGACATATAAATTTTATTTATGGTGCCTGAAAATTCAACTTATTATAATTTAGATTTTAGATTTTTCAGCCTATTTATTTTTAATTTTGGAGATGGACAACTAGGAAATTAGACTAGAACTAAGTTGGAAATGCTGGTTAAACAGTGAGCTAATTTTTTAATTTATTTTATGATTTTTCTTATTATTGAATTTTGTCATTATTTTTAAGAAACAGGCACCATAATGATTGTGTGAAAATAATAATTTATAAACCCTAAATTTAACGAATAATTTGCAATTTGTTCAAACGATCTTTAACACATATGATCGCTAAGTGAAATCCACTTTATTATTATTATTAATAAAAACATTTTCCGAAAATCATAAAAAAGAATAATTTTTGATAATTAAGGGGTTTATTTCGGGGTTTGTGAAATTTGTTTCACTCGCGAGCATTTAACATATCGGACACTGTACTCCTGTTTTTTATATTTTTACCCGAAATGGATACACTTAAGATAATCACATAATCACATATTGAAAAGAGTAGTGGCTACGCATTCTAACCAAAGGGTGATAAGGAGATATTTCGCTCATTTTTAATAGTACTTTTTGAACAAAAAAGGAAAAACATTTTGATATTCATATTACCAAAAATTTAACTCACGCCTCACGATGAGAATCCGGAGTTTACATTCCAGGGACAATTTATTATTCTAGAAAGATTTCTGCTGAACAAAACAAATGAGTCATTTTTATTACAATTTGTTACTTTTGACATACTGTAATAGCGCATGTGTATTTTAGATGGATAATTTTTTATTTGTTTTTTGACAGCTGAGGTGATTGGAGTATTGAAAAGCGTAAATCACACAAGGCGCGATTTTTTGGTTTACGAAGCAGAGTTAGCTTAGATTGAAAAGTCACGTAATTTTTATGCTAAATAAAGTTGATGTTATTATGAATTAGTATATACATTATTTGTTCACCTAGATTTGACAGGTTTTGAAATTGTGAGCTGATTTAATATATCGTAGGCTGTGATTTGTAATTAATGGTGAAGTTTGTTTAGAATGTACAGTAATTGTTGATAGGATAATTTTAATTTGTTTTAATAGAAAAGTAGAAAATTTTAATTTGTAATTAATTTTTGTTTTATTAGCTTTTCCTGATCTTACAAAATTAACAATTTTTAATTGACTTATCAGAGATTTTAATTAAATGACTCTATATTTTAATTTTCGGTCATTTTCAATTTTTTAACATTTTTAACAGCAGATGGTGTGGCTATTTCGTCATCACTGTCTGATAGACTGTATTTTCCTTTTCTTTTTAAAGAGGCACCTAATTTATTTTTTACGTTATTTTTAAAGGTTTTTTCATGGGCTAAAATATTAATTTCAAATGTAGTGTCTTCATCGTTATTTAAACATTGAGCACTGATTGGCTTATTTAAACTTAATAAGTTGTCCATGCCATGAGCAATTGGCGAGTGATTATTAGTTGATTGCCCTACACCTGTTAGCAAATCATCTAATTCACTGTCAATAATTTCATTTGGTGTTATAATTGAAATATTAGGTGATAATTCAGAAGTAGCTGGCATATTGCTAGTGGAAATATTGGCCCAAGAAGGATACACCGGTAAAATGTCTAGAGAGAAGCGCTCTTTTCCTAATATTGTCATATGTTTTAAGGCAATTTCATTATTTGATAAATTATTGTCCTCGGATACAGTGTCCATATTTTTTATTATGTTTATATGTTTCTGAACATGGACTAGTAAATTTTGAATGGATAGTCTAATTTTAATTTTGGTATCGCTAATTAAGTTAATAAAATAGTTCCTAATTTCCATCCCGTAATCTGTAAGCATTCTATTTTCCGGCCCAAAATCCGAGTCACTGAAAGCATTTTCAATAGAGTTAGGACCGTTTATTATACAATCAATTTCATGTATTTTATCGGTTAGGGTACCCCCTACCATAAATAATAAATTACGCACATTTTCTAGGTCGTTTTCTAGCATTTTTTGTCTCAATGTGTCTATTTTATGCATAGCTTCGTATTTACACATTCTCATTTTTAATTCTAGATTATTAAGACATTGCTGTCTATCATGTGCTTTGCGTAGGTTTTTACTCGTGATTTCAGAATTTTCTTTATTAGCTACAGTAATTGCTTTGGACTCTGAGTATTGGACGTAAGTTTTTATTTCATGTCCAAATTTGCCTATTTCTAAATTTAAGTACTCAAAATTTTTCCTGATGTTTTTTATGCGTTTAGCTTCATAGATTGTGTCTTTTAAAAGATTGGAACTATTTAAGTCCAGTGAATTAATAAATAGGTCATTTTCCTCCCTGTAATATCCTAGTTTTGCAAAATTACGTAGACCGTCTTTCCTAATTATTTTTAATGAGTCGATATTGTAGTCAAATTTTTGATTATTTCTGGTTGAAGTTCTAAAACGTTGATTTGGGGTATCTATCTGTGACTCGGCTGACCGAATTAGGCGATATTCTTTAGTAGCTTCTTCCTTAGTATAAACCTCAAAAGATTTTGAGAATGGTGCGAAGATATCACTAACGATGGATTGATCGTTTATATTGTCAAATTTCTCAAAAACTTTTTGAAATTCAACTTCGAGATCTATACTTTCATTTTGATTTAAGTGTTCGATATATTTGTTACTACTGTAGGAGATGTATTTTGTCTCAAAAATTGCCGAGTTCATTATAAATTTGGTGAGATTTGTATCTTCAATTAAAAGTAAGGGCATTTTTTTATCAAAAAGAATTTCTCGTTTTAATTCACAAAAAATATTTTCGATTAATTTTTCATTTATTAATTTTGGAAAACCCTTATTATAGCCACCTAGAAAAGTTTCACAGTTACGTAGAATGGCATGAAATTGATCTTCTTGCCTTGAAAAAGAGGTCAGAAATGTTTCATTTCGATTTTGAGCCGAAATAACTGTTTGAACTGCAATTTTGATTTCAAAAATAATGCCCATTTCAACTTTACGTATGTAATTGAATTTGAGCCCCTTTTTCAAGTTTCTAACATCTGTACAGTTTTCACATATGGATTGTTCATAGAAAAAGTAGGGAGTTTTATTTGGCCAAATAGTGATATCACACAGTTTGTGTGGAATTACAACGGGCGACAGAAAAATGCCACTATTACGCGTTGCGGTTTTTTTTACAAAACTGACATTTACTCGGCAAAAATTTTCTGATAGTGTGCGTATATGCTCTGGAAAAACTAACTTATTTATATGAACAATTTTGATCCACTCGTATTTGATCGCTTTTAAAAAAGTATTGGGTGTATAACGGAGAATTTTCTGGGTTGTTATATGAAAAAAGCGTATTATTTCCAGGTCATCAAAGTCCAAATGTAGAATGTTTCTTGCAGATTCCAGATAGCTGCGATTGAAAACAACTTAAGCATAATTTTAATAAATAGTATTTTTGTTTTTTTTATTTTATAAAAATTCATAAATGCGAATAATACTTATCGTGAAAAAATCATTTTCTGCTCAGCGGAACGATTTTATTGTACCTACGCAATTTTGGAGATAGGCAAACTAAGTAAATCTGAGAAAACAAGTAGGTTGAGGGTAAAAAGCTGAGCGCTAACCATTTATTAGATGTTATAAGACTAGTTTTGACACCCCCATTTCAAATTTTCAAGAAAAAAACGGATTAAAATTAAAGTTATAATCCCAATGAGATATAAAATTTAAGATAATAATCTTAAAAAATAGCCAGTATGTCAATTGCAATCATTCCTGAAGGTATGAAATTCATTTTCTTTGCAAAATTTGCTTTAGTTTTTGAACACCATAATTTGTCATTTCAAAATTTTTTTCATGTTTAATTTTGAAACTGATATAATGCGATAAAGTTTTATGAGAGATTACTCCCATATCCTTATCTCATTATATCTCCTTGATTTTGAGAAATAAAAGTTAACATTTTTCAAAATTTGTAAATTTTTATTGTTTCTTAATTTTCATTGAAATTGATTATATTCAGACAAACGGTTATGGAATTTCTAATATTTCATTTTTGTTTTGGAGATAGACAAATTAATGAATTATGAAGAAAATTTTGACAGATAATTTTATTACAAAGTTTTTATTAAATAATTATGAATATTTAAATGACACGAAATTGCACTTTTTACTAGTTTTAAAATTTTTGAGTTGACAATTGCAGAGTAAAGATTTTTACATTAATTTTCCTCAAAATAGTCGTAAAATTTGTTTCTATCAAAAATAATACCCGTATTATCATCTGACGGTAGGATATCACCTTTATAGTCAAGTGGGTACCAGTCCAAAATTTTATTGTTGAAATGTCTCAATATTTTTTTAGGATCATAGTTTTTAAATTTACTATCCGTTTTATGAAAAATAGCTGATTGTCTATGATAAGACCAGACCATATGTTCTTTCATCTCATTTGCAGAGTTAATTTTAAAAAAGGCGCTTGTATTTTCAATCATTTTATACTTATTTATGTTACGTCGTCTCGCCACATTTTCCTCATAGGCTACACTGGGTGGGGCACAATTTTTGCAGTAACTTTTTTCAGAATTTTTCATTTTTTTATACGGGTGCTGGCAGAGACTATAATAGTGGGCGGAGGCCTCTCTTTTGAAAGCAAAAGTTCCTAGATTGCTCCGAACATGTTCAGGGAGTTCATTATAAATGTCAACTAAGAAATATGGCCATGTTGCATTAAATCTTGCATTTTTTTTGTGTTTTTCAAGATTTTTAGGTATTATCATATTGGTTGAGTAATTGCCACATTTTCGAAGAAACTGAAATTTATTTCTCTCTTCATTTTTTACAAAATATTCTTGAGAAAAAGGCTGTAGAGCTGGTTGACCATTATTACGAATTAAACATGGTTTCAGTAGGTCATATAAGTCAGATGGTTTAGAATCCATAAAAATACTGTTTAACCGGTTCATTAGTAAATATTCATGTAAATAAAATAAGTTTTTTAAATGATATGGAAATAATAGTTGATGATGGGAAATATTGATACCGGTTTGATTATAAGTTTGATTTGTTATAACCTTTAAAAAATTACAAACTATTTTCTGAAGTCGAGAGTACCATTTAGGTGGTAGTAATGGCTGAGTATCTAACCCGTGACTGAAATAGCCTGTTACAAAGCTATTATATAGTCTAATTAGCTGTTTTTTTGTTCCGTATTTTAACATGGTCAATATTTTATTTGATGCAGAAATCATACGTTTCTCAATGTGAATAAGTTGTGGCTCTATGTCAACTCCTGTTTTTTTATTTTTTCCGATTCTAACTCCTAGATATAGCAATTCTTCAACAATTTCTATAGGATCATCATTAATTATTATTTTTTTATTGTTTTCCCATTTACCTGATATAAAACCTTGAGTTTTGGTATTCTCAATTCCTGTATCAATAGCAATTAGCGCCTCCTGCAAACAATTAAATACCTCCTCCACTTTTTTTTCAACTTCTGCTTCAGTGTCGCCCATTATGGATATACCTATATCATCGGCGTAAGCATTAATTTTTACATTTGGAAAATAATTTTGGACGGTTTCAAGGGCTCCATTAAATACACGACTAAAAAGTATTGGTCCAGAACCAGAACCTTGAGGAACCCCTCTATCTGGTAAATTTCTAAGAGTACTTCGTTTATCACCTTTTTGGACATAAAAGGACCTTTGTGCTAAAAAACTTTTAAACCAATTAAAGGTTTTTTCGTCCGTAAAATTATATAGCGATTCAAGGATAGAAATATGTGATGGCGACCCGAAGGCATTGCGACAGTCAACCAAAAGATTGACTACATAGTTAAAATTTTTGTAATTTTTCATGATATTGGTTATTTCCGTAATAGCGGTCGAACAACTATGTGATTTACGGAAACCATGCTGATTTCTATGAATCATGTTATTTTTTTCTAAGTAGGCTTGAAATTGAGCGCTGGCTATTTTTTCACAGCAGGTACCTAAACAATCACCTACTGATATTGGCCGCCAAGCTTTTATAGAATTTGGGTCTCTGCCCTTTTTAGGAATAGGGGTTACCCTTGAAACCTTCCAAAATTCATAGTACTCACCACTCATAAGTGAGTTATTGACCATTTGAAGCATAACTTTTTTATAATTAGGCGTACACGCCCCTAAAAATCTCTTTGTGAGTCCGCTTCTCCCTCTCGAATTATTTTTACAGGTTCGCAAAGCGGCCACTAGAGAATATTTTCGATCTTTTCCCTCCCAAATTACTTTATTAAAGGCGAAGCGCGGAATATTTAAATTGTTTTTGGCGCAATTTTCAATTTTAAAATTTTTGTTTGAAATATCAATTTCATTATCCCATTGTAGCGCTCGAAAACCATCGGCAATTTCATCAACTGTTAGGGGACATTCGTTTAACTTGGTCTTATCTTTATTTAATTTCCTATTGACTTTAAAAAACTCGTTTTCATCTAAAAATTCAACCCCTTGCGCCTCTGTCACACACGATATACTATCAATCCTGGATAATTTTTGAAAGTATTTACTGGCCTCATTAAAGGCCATTTTTATGTAATTATCGGTTGGCCTTTCGATTTTTAAGCGTCTTAAATAGTTCATTTTATTTCGCCAGTCTAAGGTTGTTTGAGACATTAATGTTTTGAAAAAACCGATTCGTCTTTCTACTATTCTTTCGGGCTCTGTTAAGTCAATTAATTTTTCGAAAAGGCAATTAAGTTTTTTATCCCTAGTACTAGTTTCTAAAGTTTCATTTTCAATAGTTTCTTGAAATACTTTCCAGCATTTTTCGGAATTATTGAAAATTTGTTCTTCAGTAGCGTGTTTACGACTGAAACAAAATTGCTTAATTTGTGCAAACTGAAGGTCAAAATTAATAAGGCCTTTTTGGCCTAAGTGGCCATCAGTTCTTATTTCATCTGCCATGTTTAAATGGAAAAAACCGTCTAATTTTATATTTTTAACAAAAACCCCATCGATGCAACTTTCATAGGTTTTGTTCGATAAACATGTTACCAGTTTTTGCATTTTACAACTTTCTTCTAAGACAAGTTTGATTTGTAAAAAAACGACAGCCTCGCTTTTCCCACGTGACCGTTCATTACACGTTATTTCATTTCATCGTTAAATTGAGCATATTATATTCAACAAATATGATAAAGAAGTTGTGTTAATGAGGTCATCAAACAATAATAAATCGTCCGGAAACCGAACCCAGGTGAAAAAGTCATGACTGGTTTTGCTACCATTATGATAACTATCTAATAAACTGACTAGAATATGTCAATTATGACGCAAAACATGTTTCGCGCCAACAGTTGCGGAACAAAATCTTTTTTAACAAAAAACGCAAAATTCTATNGGAGAATTTAATTTTCATAACACAGCAGAATATTTTTTAAGAAGTACTTCGCATCGAGATTGATATCACGGTCAGAACAGATGCTCAATTATTCATAAATTTATAAAATTAAAACTTTTTTTACAATTTCATTTTATTTTATTTTCAGATTGCAGAAACAGGAAGTTGGTCAAATTTGAAGTTGAATATGATCTATTTTACAAATCGTAAACAGAAAGTGTTTTAAAGGAAAATAAGTTTCAACGTGCTCGTTCGCTTCCTACTGGACACCTTCAATCTCTGCAATACTTTTGACATGAAAGTTTAAATCGTCCGTATATCGCCGATTTTCACCCCGTTTGCGTTTTCCTCTGACGCGATTCTTTGGTATTTGTTTTTTCTCGCAATTAAGATCGAAAAGTTTTATCGTGTAATTTTGTGCTGGTAGACCGGAGACCCTTGCAAAAAATTGACTTGAAAGATTTTTTTTTGGTAATAATACAAATATCTGATCTTCTCATTGTGTAAGTCGCAAATAGGCATTAGATTTCAAAATCCTTTGGCAAAGTAGTGACTAAATTTGCCTGAATGATTTGGCAAAAGATGCACAAGTTGTTCTGTAACTAGCTGAGCCTTCTCGATTTTTAATAATATGGCAATTATGTTGTACACGGAGGATCAACGATTTAATTTAACTGCGGTATTCGGTACAATAATAAAATCTTTCTATTCTTTTAATGATTAGTTCGAGAGGAAATGAGAAAGTCTTATATTCTTTAGAGCAGAATGTAAGCCACTTAGCGCTTTGAGGCGCATCGAATTTCAGGCCGCTCTGAAAGATAAAACGGCGTTTGAAAGTATAATTATTAATATAGTCTAGCGTAATAAACTAAAATGCGAAATAATTCAAATATAAACCGCCTTTTCAAATGACCTACTAAAAATACAAATAACTCATTTGGTACATTCCTTTGAGTTAAATTTTAAAAATCATATTTTTTAACTTTGAATAGATTAACTTTTTTTTTAGCGGCGTGATTTAATCGTGGATCTAGCCGTGATCTGATGCAATTTTTGCCAGATCTAGCCGAGATTTTGGTGAGTCAATTGCTCTCCAACTGAGGATTTTTGCGAAAAGTGATTAAATTTACTGGCGTTTCAGGTAGTGTGTTTCCGAATAGCAGTTTATTACTGCTTTCGTAGTCAACGCTACGCGAAAGGCAGTACTTTTCAAAATGCAGCTTTTTCGATAGCACCACATCTGGTGGTATCCTGCGTGGTTACTGCCTTTCGGTAGTCAGTGTAGGTACCGAAGCGCAGTACTGTCTTTCGGGTCGACCTCCCCTATTGTCTTTTGTTGGAATCTCTCGCATGTAAATTAAAGTTCCGATGATTTTTTGGTTGTTTTATCAAGTCAATAATGAAAACGTGGGTTAGTTAATTGAGATTTTTAGTTGATTTTGTATCCTTTATTAGGTTTCCAGGTCGATGGCCAATTTTTGATTGTTTAGTCCTGAGATTTAAAAATTAAAAAAAGTACATTTGGCTTATTTTTGGTGCAAGGAAATATTCTTGATGTCTGAAATTCGCAGATTAATTATCTCAAAGGGTGCGTTTTTTTCGATTAATAATTTAAAACTTTATTGAAGATTTTTGAACTGTAACATTAACTGTAAATTGTAAGGAACCAAATAAGGCAAAATAAAAGCTACCCTAGGTAGAACATTTAATGATTTGTGACTTAATTTTGACTTTTGTTTTTAGAATACCGTATTGATCAACAGGCTTATCGAAAGGTGGCTTGTCAACTATGAGTATGCTATGCGAAAAAATATAGTGGCACTATTTCAACGCTAAAAACATAGTTTGTGAAAATATTCTAAAAAAATTTTCACACAAAAATTTGATGATCAAAAATTTTTTAATCATAAAATTACTGTCAACCCTTTAAGTTTGTACTGTTCAGAGAAGAAAACATCCAGATGAAAAAATTTTGGTGTTTTAATCTTGACTTACTGGTAGTCGCGATGTCCATTGCGAGTGTTTTTTTGTATACTTGTAGAATTATGGAAATAGTTAGGGCGTAAGGCAGACAAGGCTAACACGCCAGAGTTAAAAGTGGAAAAAGTGCAGAAAAAGCAGCAGAGAGCAATTTTTGTTTGTTTCAAATAAATTTTCCAGGCAAAATAGCTTTGTTGGTTTCGTAGAAGCAATTATTTTCATCACTTTAGTTGTTTCTTATTTTGATTTGCATCAGTTTCTGTTTGTTTGTTTGTATCCTATATTGTTGTTCTAGTTTTTTGTTGTTTGTTTTTTGGCTCTCCCACTATCGCTGCACTCCACTCCTAATCCTTCCCATCTGCTCCCCAGCTCCAGTTTTATCATTTTTGTTAGATTTTTTTATTTTTTTATTGTTCAAGTTATTTAATTTATAGCAATTAGTTTTATTTTGATGCTTTAGTAATTTTTTATATTTCTTAATTATTTAATGAATAATATTTATGTATTTATGCTTATTTGGTAAGCGAGTCATTACGTTTTAGTTAATTAATAATTTTTTAATGTATTAATTACCCATTATACTTTTTAATTATAAACACCCGTACATCCTTATATATTTGACCACTCACAGACATACTACAGAATACTGCAGTGCGATTGGTTTGTTTCCGGATGAGGGTAATGTTTTTACTTAAGAGGGTTTGATAGTTTATACTTTAATAACCCTACGTTGGCCTGACAGAGTTCATATATAACTTAGTTTTTTATCGTGTTTGTATTTATTTTCACACAATTTTTAAACGTCTATCCTTTATTATTTCGACTGTAGTCAACGATAAATTTATAATTAATTGCAAATTATTATTCCGATCACTGATTAACAAGTGTATTTCTATTTATCATTAACAATAATTTGTTATTTTGTATAGGTAATTACCACCCTTATTGAACACTCCACTTGAAAAAAATATTTTTTATAAATTTTGCTAAAAAAGGAGGTCTTTTTTATTTTTCCTTGATGCAAATCTCATTTTTAATTTTTTTGTTATTTTCGTCACCTTTTAGGTGTATCCTTGAAATTGTCAAGAATGATGCGTGAGTGGGGAATCGAACCTGTGGTCCTTGCTACTCTATAAGCTTAGTCCCAGCCAACCCGGCTACTGTGCCTCTGAGAGTAACAATATTGTACAACTTTTTGTACATTTTTTTTTGGTTTTTTAATTTGTAATATCATATAATACTATATTATGGCTTTAATTTTATTAGATTCACGACCCAAAGAAAATGTAATATTGAGTACCTATAAGTATTTAGAAATATTGATAAGAATGTTAGCAATTATTAGTAAGGATACGAGAGTTAAAAGTTGATAAAGAGTTAAAAAATGATAAAAGCGATAAAAATGATAATAATTGATAAAAAATGATAAAAATGATAAAAATAAGAGGTCTTATTTTTTCTTTTTTCTCGGTTTCGAGTCTTTTGTTTTCGTAGTTTGCTTCTTATAATAAGTGTCTACTACTGGGATTCGAACTTGGGACCTAACTATTTGAATTAGCTAAGCCCATGACCGTCCCGCCATGATGCCTCTGTAAGTCACTGTTCTTATTTTTGTAATAACAAGAGTTTTAAAAAAAACTAACTGAAGATATTTGAAGCACCATAATATTTTATTGCAATTGGTTCTATAAGAATGCTTGAGATGTATTTTTATGCTCGAAATTAAGTTGAAGCACAACCTTTGACCTGTCTTATGAGTATATGCTGTCATTTTATAAGCTTGAAACACTAAAAATAAAGTCCAATTAGATCGTAGGTTATAATTAAACGTCGCATATGCTCTGATCAGATCAGTGCTTGGATTTATTCTGACCAGTTAAGCTTTGATTTTTTTATTTTTAGAATATGTACAAATGACAAAAAATAATAAAAATAACGTTTTTAAATTGATTAAATTAATTAGTTCTGCGTTGGGTTACGATCATTAGTTTTCGAGTGAACTATTATTTGCTAATTTGGTGCCAGAGAGTTTTCAAAAACAAAAATCTAATATTTTTTTTGAACCCTATATTACGTAACTTCCCTAAAGTGAAACGTACTTAATTCGGCTAGTTTTCCATCCTACGCTCCATATTGATAATTTATGACCAGCCAATCACAGACGGGGATTTAAAAGCGTGGTGTGTGAAAAACATTCAGGCAACGTTATTTAAATTATATATCGTGAAAAAATCATTCACTGCTCGGCCAAACTATTTTTTTGCACCTACGCGGTTTTAAAGATAGGCAAACTAAGGAAATCTGAGAAAACACGCAGGTTGAGGGTGTGATAGCTGAGCACTAAACACTGAGGCGATGTTAGATGCAAATCATGTCGAATTATGTGAGGTGCCAAAAGATACACATAACTAGACCTTAAGCTTAAAATCTTAAGGGTACTGTCTTAAGTTAATTTTTTTCGTACTGATAATTTTTTATTTATTTTTAAGAATTGGGATCCCTTTCTTTGATGGAAAGGGATTTCAAAATTTTAGTTTAGTAAAAGAAAATAACAGTTTTACTAAACCTGTAGATTCTTCAACTTTCTAATTAGACTGTTTATGATCACCTTTTAGAAAAATCCCTAAGTGGATTTAAGATCCAAAAAAATTTGGTTCCCTAAACTAGATGCATTACAAAACATTACTTATTATTGTTTTGAATTTATCAGTGTTCAAATTTTCTCACAAACCATTATGGTATTTCAAATCAGAGATTTCTTTTCCCTTTTTACATTTATTTTTATTCAAATTATTTAGTGACAATTATCGTTTTAGATGTAAGGCCAAAATTTGATTAATGTTATTTATTTATTTTACATGTTATTTTAACTTATTTTTATTCATTTATAAGTAGAACTCGTAAGTATTTTACTTAAATAACTGTTTTCTGAAGTATTTGAGTGATTTTATAATGAAGCCATATCTATTTGGTATTTTTAATTACATATTTATAACCTACTTTTGGTTGAGAAAATATAGATTTTTATTTTTTATGAATATTTACATTGTTTCAGTTATTTTTAAAANTCTAATTTCCAGGCACCATACAAAAAATATAACCAAAATATATTAAAGCTCACTTTTTGTTTTTGTCAAATGTGATAATTATTTCCTTAGTAGGACTACACACTGATAAAATTTGAATAACAGTAAGTTACATTTTTTCATAAAAACATTGTTTTTTAGTTTAATAAGATTTTTGTGGAGCGGTATAATTTTGACATTGCTTCATACTAAAATTAAAGGTGATTAGCCTATGTTTGCAAAAGGGCATAAATCAAAGATTATTCTGGTTTTGTCGAGCTACAATTAAAATGGCATTTTTATTTTATATTTTATAGTAAAACTAAATAGTCTAGATAAGCTTTCTATTTATTATAATCATTTTCAAATCACAGTTTTTTGACAAAGTTGAAGTAAAACAATTTGAAATAGTAGGCCTCGAATTTTTGAAATAAATCAAAAAGTTCCTTAACATGTTGTATGCTTTAAAATGTCAAATTCTGGTCACGTTGTTCAATATAAATATCATGATAGCTACTAAAAAATCGCTTGAAAATTAACAAAAAATAAGTCACAAAAATACATGCAAATCATATCAAATGTTGATAGTTTTATGTCAACTTAAAACCCTGAGATTTATAAAATTTTAACTCATCTTTTTGAGTGGCTGATTGATAATATTTGAAATGGAATATTTCAAGTTGAGGAATTTTTCATTTTAATTTTACTAGGTAAATGTTCGAGAAAAAAAACACTATTTTTATAATGACTCTATTTTTACAAATAAATCAGCCTGCATGTATCGCATTTGATTTTATATGATTTTTCAAATATCCAGAGATTTTAATCCTTTTGACATAAATATTCACATAAGTATTTATGGTGTTTCAGTTTCAAATTCTTAGTTAATTTCTGTTTATTCATACATGTATGAAGTCTTATAATTTGTGACTTCATTTTGTATTTTTCGATCATTTAATAATATTTGAACATCTAGGCACCATAATATGTTATATGAAATATTATTTTATAAACCCTTAGATATTAGACTAAATCGCCTTTACTTATAATTACTACCAATAACATAATCGTTATCAAAATCCCTGATTCGAATTTTTTGAAATCGTTTTATTATATTTACCTAAATTTTGGAAAAAACACTAATTGTGGCAAGTATCGTGAAAAAATCATTTTCTGCTCAGCGGAACGATTTTATTGTACCTACGCAATTTTGGAGATAGACAAACTAAGGAAATCTGAGAAAACACGTAGGTTGAGGGTAAAAAGCTGAGCACTAACCATTTATTCGATGTTACATCAATTAATTATTATAATTCTTATTAAACGGGAGCCAATCACTGATTTAGAAATTCACGACTTGTTATATGAAAAACATTATCAATTTTTATTATTATAACGATCTCAACATCGACTCACTGACAAATTTTACCTTTTAAGATTATTACATAACTAATGTAATTATGACCATATGTTCTAGTCATATGTTCTGTGTATACACAGCATGTAATTATGGCAGATGGTGTGCATGAAATTGAAATTGTGTAGCTTTTTAACAAAAAAAATAAAAATTAAGAGGGCTTAATTTTTTTTGATCGTACAGTTGCTTCTGTATTTGTTTTAGTAGTATGTTTTAATGATACTCATATTCTAACTGTCATTTGTGGGATTTGAACTCTGGACCTAACTATTAGAATTAGCTAAACCCCCGACCACCCCGCCGAGACGCCTCTTATAGGCGAGCAAAATTACCATTATTTTATATTGATATATGCCTTGTGAAGAATGTTTCTTTAATCAAATTTCATATAACTTTTATTTTTAACTATTTATTAAAAATTTACTAGTCATAAAATTCACTAAAGCATAATAGCGAGAATGAACAGTGAAATTATTTCTTATATGTTTTTTTATTTTTTTATTTATTTTTATTATTGCGTCATGTCATTTTTTTTAGACCAGGCACCATAATAGTTGTGTGAAAATAATAACTTATAAACCCTAGATTTAACTTGTAAATTGTAAAATGTTCAAGTGATCATTCACACATATAATCGCTACGTGAAACCCTTTTTAACCCTTGGAGGCTCGGACTATATTCAAAACAGCCCTATAATTTTAAAAATTTTAAATATCAGAAATTGAAGGTTGCTTCAAAGTGACTCATTTTACAGGAATAAATTTTCTGCAACTGCTGCATTTTCAAATTTAGTCCTGGCATCTATAGTAGATTTTTGCTTCTTTTAAAAGTGATTTTGATATATTGCATAGGTTAAGTTCGTTTTTGCGAAAAATCACTTGTAGATTAAAGACCGAATTTTTGCATGTAATTTCTGAGGAAGTCACTTCATAGAAAAACAGACTCATAATATTTTTATTTTCATTAAAAATTTGTTTTAATTCTAACGTCTCCTATTTGCTCAAAAATAAAATTGCGTAGGTTGAAGCACATTTTTTTGATAATTTCACTTTTCTATAGGGTTAATAAAGTCAAAATGTAAATTACATAATATTAAAGTTTTGAGTCTATCTTTAATCTTGAGGACTAATGCACAATATAGTTGCTAGCATTTTTACTTTTCCCGTAATGAGCGCTCAGAAAGCTTCGTTATCTGCTAAAAAGACAAAAAAAGGTCATTTTATATCAATTTGACAAAAAGTATATTTTTAACATACTGTAAATAACGCATGTATATTTTTGATGGATATTTTTATTTGTGTTTTTGACAGTTGAGGTGATTGAAATGAAGAATTGCGTAATTAACAAATGGTGTGAATTTTTTTTTAGTTTAAGAAGCAGAGTCTGCTTTGATTGGAAAGACGTGAAATTTTATGCTACTTAAAACTTTTTGTGCTAAATTTTTATTCTAATTTAAGATTTGTAATTTTATGAATTAATATATACAGTATTTGTTAGCCTTGATTTGTCTGATTTGAAATTGAGAGCTGATTTAATATATCATAGACTGTAATTTGTAATAAATGATGAAATTTGTTAAAAAATGTACAGTAAATTTTGATAGGATAATTTTAATGTTTATTGATGGAAAAAAGTAATTTTAACTTGCGATTGATTTTTGTCTTAATTTTACTTTTACTTTTATAATATTACCAATTTTTATTTGACTTATTTGAAGATATTAATTGAATGGCTTTTTAATTTATTTTTCAGTCATTTTCAATTTTTTAACATTATTAACAGCAGATGGTGTGGCTGTTTCGTCATCACTGTCTGATAGACTATATTTTCCTTTCCTTTTTAAGGAGATACCTAGTTTGTTTTTTAAATTATTTTTAAAGGTTTTTTCATGGGCCAATATATTAATTTCAAATGTGGTGTCTTCATCATTTTTTAAACATTGCGCACTGATTGGCTTATTAAGACTTAATAAGTTGTCCATGCCATGAGCAATTGGCGAGTGATTATTAGTTGATTGTCCTACACCTGTTAGTAAATCATCTAATTCACTGTCAATTATTTCATTTGGTGTTATAATAGAAATATTTGGTGATAATTCAGACGTGGCTGGCATATTGCTAGTGGAAATATTGGCCCATGATGGATATACTGGTAAAATGTCTAGAGAGAAGCGTTCTTTTCCTAATATGGTCATATGTTTCAGGGCAATTTCACTATTTGATAAATTATTATCCTCTGATACATTGTCCATATTTTTTATTATGTCTATATGTTTCTGAACATGTACTAATAAATTTTGAATAGAGAGTCTAATTTTGATTTTGGTGTCGCTAATTAAGTTAACAAAATAAGTCCTAATTTCGATCCCGTAATCTGTAAGCATTCTATTTTCTGGCCCAAAATCCGAGTCGCTGAAGGCATTTTCAATAGAGTTAGGACCGTTTATNATACAATCAATTTCATGTATTTTATCGGTTAGGGTACCCCCTACCATAAATAATAAATTACGCACATTTTCTAGGTCGTTTTCTAGCATTTTTTGTCTCATGGTGTCTATTTTATGCATGGCTTCGTATTTACACATTCTCATTTTCAATTCTAGATTATTAAGACATTGCTGTCGTTCATGAGCTTTGCGTAGGTTTTTACTCATGATTTCAGATTTTTCTTTATTAGCTACTGTAATTGCCTTAGACTCTGAATATTGTACGTAAGTTTTTATTTCATGTCCAAATTTGCCTATTTCTAAATTTAGATACTCAAAATTTTTCCTAATGTTTTTTATGCGTTTTGCTTCGTAAATTGTGTCTTTTAAAAGATTGGAACTATTTAAGTCCAGAGAATTAATAAATAGGTCATTTTCCTCCCTGTAATAACCTAATTTTGCAAAGTTACGTAGACCATCTTTCCTAATTATTTTTAATGAGTCGGTATTGTAGTCAAATTTTTGATTGTTTCTGGTTGAAGTTCTAAATCGTTGATTTGGGGTATTTATCTGTGACTCAGCTGACCGAATTAATCGATATTCTTTAGTAGCTTCTTCCTTAGTGTAATACTCAAAAGATTTTGAGAAAGGTGCGAAAATATCACTAACGATGGATTGATCATTTATATTGTCAAATTTCTCAAATACTTTTTGAAATTCAACTTCAAGATCTATACTTTCGTTTTGATTTAAATGTTCAATATATTTGTTACTACTGTAAGAGATGTATTTTGTTTCAAAAATTGCCGAGTTCATTATAAATTTGGTTAGATTTGTATCTTCAATTAAAAGTAAGGGCATTTTTTTATCAAAAAGAATCTCTCGTTTTAATTCACAAAAAATATTTTCGATTAATTTTTCATCAATTATTTTTGGGAAACCCTTATTATAGCCACAAAGAAAAGTTTCACAGTTACGCAATATGGCATGAAATTGATCTTCTTGCCTTGAAAAAGAGGTTAAAAATGTTTCATTACGATTTTGAGCCGAAATAACTGTTTGAACTGCAATTTTGATTTCAAAAATAATGCCCATTTCAACTTTCCGTATATAAATTGAATTTTGACCCCTTTTTCAAGTTTACTAAACATCTGTACATGTTTTCACAAAATGGATTGTTTCATAAAAAAGTAGGGAGTTTTATTTGGCCAGATAGTGATATCACACAGTTTGTGTGGAATTACAACGGGGGACAGAAAGATGCCACTATTTCGCGTTGCGGTTTTTTTTACAAAACTGACATTTACTCTGCAAAAATTTTCTGATAGTGTACGTACATGCTCTGGAAACACTAATTTATTAATATGAACAATTTTAATCCACTCATATTTGATCGCTTTTAGAAAAGTATTGGGTGTGTAACGGAGAATTTTTTGAGTTGTTATATGAAAAAAGCGTATTATTTCCAGGTCATCAAAGTCCAGATGTAGAATGTTTCTTGCAGATTCCAGATAACTACGAGTAAAAACAACTAAAACAGAATTTGTTATTTCTTATTTGTTAAATTTTTAACTCAATAAAAAACCGTATTATTTGAAAAAATTATATAATAAAAACCGTATTTTTTTGAAAAGAAAAAAAAATTTATATAATAATGCAACGTTAATCTAAGGCTGCGATTGTAATAAAGTACTATTAGTAACAGTAATGGTTGATAGCGAGAATGCTGAAATAAGTTGGTTTGCTTAATTATTACATTTTATGTAATACAATTTATTTACACCGTAAAAATAAGCTAAAGTTTTTAAACACCATAATTTTATATTTGAAAATATTATTTTCGTTTAAATTTGAAACTGAGGCAATGCGATAATGTTTTACATGAAATATTCCCATTTATCACCAACTTTTTGTCTTTATTTTTGAAAAATTAGCATCTCATATTTTTCACAGAAATGCGAAGATTATTTTTTAGACAGACGGTTATGGAATTTCAGTCTTTAAATTTTTGTTTATATTTTTCAATCAAAAAGAAAAAATTATAGACACCATAATTTGACATTTGAAAATTCAACTTTTGTTTAAATTCTTTATTGAATCAATGTGACTAAGAATTAACCTTAGCGAAAACTTAATTTTTGTTAAAAGTTTTGATCGAAAATTTATTCTGAAAAACGCATTTTTGTGTATTTTCAGAAGAAAGTATTCTTTTTTAATTTTTATCTTAATTAATGCTAGAAAATATTTCGCATAAGAGGTTATGGTCAATATTTCACATAGGAGGTTATGGTCTTAAATTTGTTTATCGTGAAATAATCATTTTCTGCTTAGGCAAATTTTATTTAGTCCCAACACGAATAAGGAGATAGACATACTAAGGATACAAGAGAGAGCCTAAAGTATAATTTTATTAAAAATTTGGTCGTTATGAAATTAATTCTTAATAATTAGGAAAATTATTTAGGAATATTTGATAATTAGAATAATTTTTAAAGGTAATGGTTTTTTTGTTAGTTTTTATTTGAAATAATCATAGAATTTGTTTCTGTCGAAAATTATACCCGTATTATTATCAGAGGGTAGTACATCCCCTTTATAGTCTAGTGGGTACCAGTCCAAAATTTTATTATCAAAATGACTTAAGATATTTTTTGGATCATAATTTTTAAATTTACTATCCTCTTTATGAAATATAGCAGATTGTCTATGATATGACCAGACCATATGTTCTTTCATCTCATTCGACGAATTAATTTTAAAAAAGGTGCTTGTATTTTCAATTAATTTGTATTTATTAATGTTACGCCTTCTAGCTACATTTTCTTCATAAGCTACACTTGGAGGGGCACAGTTTTTACAGTAGTTTTTTTCGGAGTTTTTCATTTTTTTGTAAGGATGTTGGCAAAGACTATAGTAGTGTGCAGAGGCTTCTCTTTTGAAAGCAAAAGTTCCTAAATTGCTACGAACGTGTTCTGGAAGTTCGTTATAAATGTCAACTAGAAAGTACGGCCAAGTTGCATTGAATCTTGAATTTTTCTTATGTTTTTCAAGATTTTTTGGTATTATCATATTTGTTGAGTAATT
>SCLH01000544.1:857-12485 GCA_004367855.1 Oikopleura vanhoeffeni | reverse complement strand
GATTGTGATAAATAGTTCGTATTTCAATTGATTTTCAAGTAAAATTTCCCCAGGCAAGCCGACCACTATGTATATTATAAAAAACATCGTAAAGATATCCGTAACCTTGTCTTTATTCTTTTTTATTTTAAAAATTTGAATATTCTGGAATTGGAAATTTGAATGTTGAACTGATCGTATTTACTATTTTCTTGTCGCGGATTTGAGTTGAGATGGTTTGATCGTAATATACAATTTGAACTTGGTTGATTTTAAAACAGCGAGATAATTTTCTAAAATTTAATATATTTTCGGCATACATATTCCGGTTTTTAGATTTCCTTTATTTAATCTGGTTTTTCGGTCTATTAATTCCGCATTGCAATTATTTACAGTCAGTGACATTTTGTAGCTAAATTTTTCAGTATTGATTAACATTTCAAGTAAATAGTTTTTATTTAAATTATTTCCGATATTGGTGTTTCGGTATGGTTATTTCCATATTTTTGTCATACTCATTTTTGTTACTATTGATGTTTCAATGAAATTACCGCTAATTATTTGATTAGACGATATTCAAAATTAGTTTTTTGTTTGTAAAATTGTGATAAGTATGTTTCGTTTTGGTATTACCTGAAAGTTGGGCAAGGTGCCTGTAAAGATGCAAATTGTCGATGAGTGAATAATATGTTGAGGTGTTATTTGTAGCTTACATTTCTGTTTGAGACTAGCGATAGTAGCGTTTTATAAGTTTTTTTGGTCACGATTAAGGTTAGATTATATTGGTTGATAAATTTTCTTACAAAATTTCTATTGTTTTGTTCGCGATGATAAAGTTTGTGATTTATTATTTTATGTTTTTAGTGCGCTATATTAAATTCACACTTCAATGTTCATTTTAAGTCATAAGTAGTTTTGTGTAGTTTTTTACATTTTCAATTTTTTGCTGCAAGAAGTATTTTCATTTAGATTTTTTATCTATAATATATGACGCGGAATTGTAATAAATGTTTTATAAATCAATTTGTATTTTCTTGACTAATTTGAATCTCTGTAAATATTGAAAGGTACACATTTTATCATTATGTGATATTTTTGCTAAATATTTGGTTCATATAAAAGTAAGTTGATTATGGTTAAGATGGGTTTGGTGATTTAATGATAATTTTTACAGCGATTGATTTCAATTTTTTTCATTTTTTCATTGGTAGTTTAAGTTTTCTATAGTAGTTTGAAAAAGTACGGTTTTATAATATAATTGCATTTTTGTTGAATATATGGATATTCTATACTTGTTAAGTATGATTGTTGCAAGATTAATGTGGCATTTTATTAAATATATTGTCGCTTTATATATAGAGTTTTGAGTATTTTTACTATTTGTAAACAATTATGTATTAGCAGAAATACTCCATTTTGTTCCATTAAGTGAAGTGGCGTCTTGGAAAAGGAGTTTTTCATACATTGTCGATAGTTTATTCTTGAGATTTGGCAAGCACCTTAAAGTGGCTGGCGAATTCAGAACATGTATTTCGCGCACTTTTCCCGCACCTACACTTTAGCAATTTCTATATTTTCGTACAATAGTCCATCTCTCAATAAATTTTTTTATCCACGCCAAGTTAATGGGGTTTTACAATACGGCGAAACTACACCTGCCTGCACTTTAGCTTCTGTATTTGCATTTATAAAACCGGGTCCCTGATATATCTGAAGCGGTATTGCTTTGATTGATTGTTTGGTCATATGTTGTATAAGGGGGAACCAGGTCGGATATTTTGCACTTTTCACGTCAAACGAACTAAGTGAGATTGTATTTCAATCACTGGAGTTTAGCAGATGAATGCAGTGTGACGCGAGCGCCTAAGTTGTCTTGGAGTTGCCCAAAAGTTATCAAAAGGGCTTTTCTGCGTTAGGGGGCCTGTCTTGTTGAGTACTTTATGCATCACCGATTAAATTTTGCCGTTTTAAATATTTTTTGAGTTTTCTTCTCGTATAGGAATTGCTGGATTTGTAATCTTTTTTGGAAGGACTATTATTACGAGATTTTCCCAACTCGTATTGGAGAAATTTCGTGGGGTTTGATATTGTTGTCCGTTTTCTGCTGCTCGGTCATTTTCCTCATTTCTGAATTTCTGCATTTTTCTTCGTCATTTGTGGCGCTAGGATTCTTATCCTGGTCGATAGAATGCACTAGGAGATTTTTGACCAGTTGACACGTTCAATTATATTGTAAATTCAGTATTAGCGTCTGGCCTTATTTTTCAGAAACAGCTGATTTTTTTTTCGTGTTGGTCGGTTGTGTGATTTACAATAATTGATTTTAGAATTTTTATTGCGATTTCTATTTTTCCAATTTCAGGTGTGTATCTTGAGTGCCTTCCCCCGATACCCCCCGGTTAAAGAAATTGTCACCTCGTGGAAGAACATCCTTCAGTAGTCTGTTTTTTAACAGAGTTTTTTTAATTTTTCAAAAATATTTGATGAGTCAAAATTACTAATTTATTGTAAGCATCTTGGATAAGCTTCATATTAAGAGCGTATTGGGTGGTAGTGGGCGCGTCGGGATGATGTGTTTGTCAATTTTCGGGGAAATCCCATTGAATAATTTTTTCGGCATTCAACAACCTTTTTTAATTTTGGATTATTTGAGGTACATTTGTAGAATTGACTTTGCGAGGATTGTCTCTTGTGAGGAGCATTGGCATTTAAAGGTACCGATTGAGATGACTACAAGGTGCATGTATTTTTTTCAATTTTTCTAAATTCTTTCACAATATTTTCTGGTATTTTGGGGGTGCTTAGAATATTTGCTTCCGTTAGCATCGTTCCACTCAGTGTGGAGTTGGATTTTTCATTGTTTTTGTGTAAATCATGTATTCAATCATTTGGTCACAATAGAGGTTTATATTGCTGACTTCAAGCTGAAAGTGGAATTTTTTTGGGTTGGGTAACTTGGAACAAAACGCTTGTCCCTTTCAATTTATATAGACCCGGAAACTTTCATATGGCTGGCTTTTTTCTGGCCATTTTTGCTAATTCCGCGTTTTTGATTTAGCGACAATTTTTGACATCGTTGTCAAATCACATCTTTCATATTAAATAAGTTTTTAGAAACATCTAATTGCAATTTTTGTCATGGGCATTTTCGATTGCATCTATTTTGGTCTGCAAATCCAGTTTAGAGATTTCGTCCCAGAGGCTGAAATGTCACCATTTCTTTTTCTTAGTAGAGCTGAGTCGCCCAAGACATAGAAATTTGCAAAATGACTAACTCCCTCAGTGTCTATATACCCTTGGGGATATTCATCTAAATTGGCAAAAATCCATGATTTTTCGAAAATCTATTCTAAATTTTCGTTGAATCTCGCTTTTACTCAGAAATGTCGAAATATATCGTCTTTGCAGAATTTGCAAAGCAAAACTGCCGTCATTTTGCATGTTGCCGTGTGGTTATAATGGTGCGTGGGCGATTTCAAAACTTATCTTTTTGGATGATGTTAGTATGTATTGCGGCAGATGGAAGTGTTTATATAATCGTCTTTGCTGAAAAATGTTACACTTATATTGTAGCATTATTGTCCAACAATTCAGCTTAAAGTACTAATGTGCGAAGATATTTCTCAAGACAGAGGGATATTGGCTGCTTCGTGATTCTTGTCGATTGATCTGTAGTGTTTGTAGCCGTAATCGGTCGTTATGAAATGAAATTGGTCATCCACTAATTCTGGATGTTTTCGATTTTTTGGACAGACTACCTGGCTCTGTATGGGAAACTTTTCCAGATTCCGAAATTTTAGTATCACTGGTGTTGCCGCGCGCCTCTAACCCATTAATGTTCGCGGATTGTACGCACAATCGCATTTTTGACGACACATCCCTACGAAAAAGGATAACTGGTAATTTAATGATACTTAATTTTAGCAGCGGGTATTTTGGTATAAATATTTTGATGCAGCCAGATTTTCTACTAATACAAAATTAGTATTGTTTTAAGGGTTAAAAATATGTATTAATGATTTATTAATTTTGTATTATTAAGTTGTTTTTTTAAACCTGGATTTTTCTAAGCTATATTGACGTTGAGATCTTTGTTCATAGTTTTATATTTTCGTATTTGTATCTAAAAATCTGTAAGAAATAATGCCTTATTACATATTTAAAAATATCTGCAAAATCCTTTGTATTTAATTAATTATTTAGGTTTGAATCTAAAAATTAGTTTTGTCATTGTCATGCGTTTTTATAGGAGAAGTTGTGAGTGTTAAATTACTCTATTAAAATTTTGATTTTGATACGACGATCATTTTATAATTGATGAGGTAGTGAAGCTGGTGCTAACATTTCTGGTCTGGAGGTGTTTGTGCTGTTAGTAATGACGCGGAGTTAAAGCAGAATTGGATCTCTTAAAGCGGCTTTACGGTTTGGCCTTGCAGAGCCATTCCTATTTTGAAATAATTCCCTTGGGGTTAAAAACACGCCAGCCAAAACTGGGCTTGATTAGTATCAATGCTGAAATTTTGTGGTATTGACTCTTCATTTCCGTCTTGTAACCACCATCGGGATGGTTTGGTTGCATCATTGTGTGTTGGAGGAGGATAGTTGACATGCGTGTGCATATCTGGGTGATATATTACGACCCCCATACGTTCCAGTGTATATTCATGCCACATTTTTTGACAATGACTATAATTAGAATTAAACATTTTCTGGCCGATGTATTATAATCACTTTTGAAATGTAATATGTTGATGAGTTCAGAGTGAATGTTGATTATGAAAGTTTGGCCGCAGGAGCATTTTGTGGTACCCAGGCCAAATTGTGGGATTTATTTTTAGCGACTAATTCGTGCTAATCTTTATTAATTTTTGACTGATTTGGCCTGATTTATTTGGTTTTGGATGGATAACACTTACAATTTTCAGAGCGAGGTTATGTGTCAATTAATTTTTTTCGATAATTTTTGGCAGCTATTTGTGGCTGTAGAAATGTGTATTTTAATTTTATATATTAAATTGTAATTGGTCTGTTTGTTAAATTGAAGTGAGAATTTTGTTTATTTTAATTTTGATGTAATTTTGATTTTTGCTGGCCAATTTACTGGGCAAGTTGAATTTCTGTATTTTATAGTTAGTAGTATTTTTTACAGTTTAGCGAATGTATTTAAAGATTTTATTTTCAAATATTTTTATTTTGGGCCCTTTTTCCGATGTATTTAATATATATTTTTCTTACTTTTATTTTAGATATGATTATGTTTAATTATTGACATTTTTGCAGCGACATTTACTGGCAGATTAATTTCTAGTTTTTAATTTAGTGTTTATTTCCACGTTGTTCTAATTTTACTTTAATTTGAAGTAATGAAACTGTTTTACAGGTTTTTATCTGGCACTGATCAGCTACTGAGTACTTTGAACTTTTGGCAGCAATTTTACTGGCTGTGGAAAACTGGTTGGTTTTTAATTTAAATTTGCAGCGAGATTACTGGCAAGTTGAAAATTCTTAGTTTAATTTAAGGTGTTATTTAGTTTGAGTGTATGATATTTATAAAGAGAAGTTAGACTTTTACAGGTATTTACATGACACTGAGTCACCTATTATTATTGAATTTTTGGCAGCCAATTTTACTGGCCTAGTGGAAAAACTTGGTTATTATTTTAAAATTTTTAGTTTTATTTTTATAGTTTGAAATAAAGGTAGTTTTTGTGATTTTTTGGCAGGCCGTTTACTGGTAGTTAAATTGTGTAATTTTTGATTTGTTGTTTTTTTACTGTTGATACGTATATACGTTATTCTTTTCAAAAGAATACTTCCATTGGTAGTATTATATCGTAATTTGAATTTTTGGCAGCGATTCGCTGGCTAGTGGAAACCTGCTAATAATGATTGTAGATTGTTTATTTGTCACTTAGTTTGCGTAAAATGCTTTTTATTTGGAGCAAAAATGGAGTCGTCATTCCTTATTATTTGTTGTGAGAACGGCGACTTTTTTCAAAGGTATTAGTCGCTTATAACAATTTTTTTTAAAATATGTTGGAAAAAATGGAGTCGTATAGTTCCTTATATTTTTAGCTTTTGAAACGGCACCTATCTCAACGGTAAATTACTTGCTGTAAATAACTTTTTATTTTAATCGTTTTGATCCTAATGCAGGATATAAAGTTGATCAAGTTAAGTGTGAGAATGAATTTTTTATAAATATTAATATAATAATTGTCTATCAGAGGTCATGGAATATTAATTCCGAATAGTCTGAGATGATAAAAATTTGTTGACAGTGTGGCTTGAGTGAATGTGTTAGTCCTGCTATCGAGCATGCGTCGTTGATATATTATTTTTAATTAACACAAAAAGTCAGCCGATATTTTCAATAAGTAAAAATGAAGCGGTTGACTCTTATATCTTTTATCTTTATTTTGATTTGTATATATTTCGATTCTTATAGCGTAGTGGTGAAATTAGGACAGTATGGAACCTTTTACATGCAAAAAAAGTGCTGGTTTGCCTGTTGTTTTCGTTGTACCGGTGTAATATTTTGTTACAGTACTTTTTATCTTGGTGAATTGGCCTTGAGGTTTTCTTCTTCTTCCCGTAAGTTGGCTAGGAAAAAGGCTCTGGCTGAAAAATACAATTTAAGGGCGAAACAAAAATGTTGTTCAATTTTTGTGTTGGGCGGTCCCTAACAAAAGCGAATGAAGTTAGTCTGTATAGTTAGTCTATAATCGCATGTACTCTCGGCTCGAAAATTGAGCACATATCACGCCAGTATCTTCGCACCATGTTCTTTTGTTACTTTATTTCCTCGCAAGAAACATAACACTACATATTATTGTCTTGTATGTCACAAATATTAATGAGAGGCCGTTGATTAACTTTTTTGATCACGGTATTCCAAAGTTTTTAGGCGGTAACCGATGTGATATTTTACGTAAGCATTTCGGAATATCATTGATTAGCATAAAAAAGATGCTCTAGAAAAATGAAAATTATTGAATTTGACGATTTTGTCACACGTGGAGATGTTGTAAGATTTTTATAAACCGGTTTAATTTTAATAATCAGCAAAAAATGGTAAAAAGAGATTTAATAATTGCAGCTGGAATTGCGAATAATACGCGTGTACCACCAACACCGAAAAAAGAGCCTTATGAAATGCCGAGAACCGAGCTACAAAAATGTAGGACTGCAAGAAAAACACCGGAGGAACAGCCTATAATTTCCAAAAAAAACAGATCTTCGAGTGAAACTCTCCGCCATCTCAACCATGTTTAATCAGGCAAACGTAACTAATGTCATGCATGTTTCAATATATTGTAACTTTTCAAATCTGGACATATCTGGGCGAATGCCAAAGACAAAATTAACGGTTGAACGACTCAACTAAGCTAGAAGTAAAAATTCAAATTACCCAAAAAACATTCTTTCGAAATTTTTCGAAAATTTCTAGAGCTATAGAAACTATCTCGTGTTGCACATCAAATCCTCGCTAGTTGAATTACACTTAAGAAACATTTTAAATTATTGTTTTCACTGTAGCACACAGCTAAACAATGCGGTTGACTTTGAAAATTCTAGAAAAACTGAGCAGATACGGATTCTGGTTACAAGCAATTTAATTTCCGTCGTCCGACTTAGTCAGGAAATATATTTTATTTCCCGATTTGTTATTTGTATATGCCTTAAAAGTCGGCTTTCCCCACCCCCTTAAAGATAAACACTTTAATATTAACTGCAATTTAAAGTTTTTTCTGACATATTTTGTGGACGCTAGAAATTAATTAATAAAAAAAGCAGTTTCCTTACTCTTCACTGGTTACTAAGTGAATAGGGCTGAAAATTTCAGGATCGCCCCAAAACCCGCGGCAATTCTCTCCGGGGCAAAAAAAGTGGTTGCGAGGCACACTAGTGCAAAGGGCGCACTTAAATTCAGATGCGCGATTTTAACTCTTTGAGAATTAATTCGATGAAATAATAGGATTTTCTATAATAATTTTAAGTCCAATAACTCTAAATTTACAAAACTAAAATACGTTCCAAATATCTCAGCAAAATGTCGTCAATTTATCGTAACTGACTTATTTGTTGAAATTATGTTTTTCTTCTGTTTGAGTCTCGTGTAGCCGGCAACGGTCACAAAATTCGATGATTGTGCTATACGAAACTGGATCCAATACTTATGATCATACGTCTAATTTTCCCAGTCGCAATTCGAACTTTCAAATCCAATGTGAAAAAATAATTACTGAAATCATTTTTATGTAAACGACTTAGGATTATGACATTTTTCGTTGGCCCAAACTTTTCACTCCTGCACAGTTCTAATCTGTTTCCTAGCAATGGCGAATTATGGCTCGGATTGGAATATATGTTTTGGGTACAAACTGCGCATGGGATTAATGGCACCAAACTCTGTAATTTTATTCGAGGTCCGTCGCCAAGCATGGACCCACAAAATTATAAATATGTCTGTTATGACCAGTTTCAGATCGGAGATGTGGGCACTGACTATGCTATACTGACTGCAGGATTAGTTTACAAAAAGATAATCAGATGAATGTGAAAGTAATAAGGTAAATTTTCGCAATTTTAAAGGGGGTAGTGTCCGCAAAATAATTGGTACTTTTAAATTTATACTGTGATGTGCGTCTATAAGGACACCCTCTATAAGGACAATTTGGGGAAAATATGGCCAAAACCTACGCCTTTTGATTTTGGTCCGTCCCTCTATAAAGACAATTTGGGAAAAATAATCGAAGGGTATAATTTAAAAATTTCTATAAAACGCCTCTTTCTCGTAAAATTTTTGGGTAAAGAGCAAAAAAAAAAAGTCTTCACTTTTTTTTTGTAAAAAAATAATCGATTTTTAAAATAATATGGCCAAAATATCTTGGGACAGATTGCTAAAGAGACAATTTGGGAAAATCTCACTTGTCCTTATACACGCACATCACAGTATATCGAAGATTATACTTAAGCGTTAGTGAGAGCTGTGACGTCATGATTTCAGTTTTTCCGTCAAATTTTAGCGATCTAGATTCTAGACTGTAGTTTCATAAAAATTAGAGTCGGTATTTTTTACAAGAAAAGGTTTACCTACTCTTGTACCCAAATTGGTCTGAACGAAAAATGTTTTCTGAAAAGTGCATCGTCATGATTATGCGTCGTAAAGGTGATTGAGGAATTTCACCAACTGCACTGGAGCACAGTGATAGGCATAACTTATAAGGCATAATGAGGGGGGAAAGTTATGCCGCATAAGTAGGGTGAGTACCGGGAGACTTATCTGCAAAACTGAACCCCTCAGTACGAATTCTTTGAGTTTTTAAGAGTTTTTTTTTGAGCCCGAAAGGTTGGTTTTTCATACTCAAGTTGTGACCACTTGGTGGCTCCAAAATTTTTTTTCTGAGGGTCGGAATCATACTTTTTTCAGAAAGTTTAACCCCATTAACTCAAATAATCCGTACTGAGGGATTTAGTTTTGCAGGTAAGTCTCCCGGTACTGACCCTACTTATGCCGCATAAGTTATGCCTATCACTGTGCTTCAGTGCAGTCGATGAAATTCCTCGGTCACCCTTATGACGCATAATCATGACGTTGCGTTTTTGACAACATACTTTTCATTCAGACCAATTTGGGTACAAGAGTAGGTAAACCTTTTCTTGTACCCACCAAGGCAATATATACTGAGGATAAAAAATGATGATTGGGCAATTTGGGTACAAAAATAGGTTCCCCAGAAATTACGATGCTGTTAAAGTTAATCAGTTTATTCTTTTTAAAACCCAAAACTATCAAAATGTCGGAGTTTTATTTCGGGACACTATTTTTACAAAATGAGAGAATTATGACGTCACAGCTCTAACTAACGCCTAAGTATAATCTTCGATATTATATGGATCAACGGCCCTCAGAGTACAAAATCCTAACTATTTGAATGAGTAACAAACAACGTAAAGATATTAGCACACAATCAAAATCCGTTGAATAAGTAATAATCCGATTGTCATGTGGTCCAGATTAAGAAAATGATAACCATCAAATGCTTCAGATTTTTCGCATTTCTCAAATTAGTTTAGGATGTAATCTGAGGGCCGGTGATCCATATCGATTTAAGGATTTCAAAAGTCAAAATGGGTATCGATTTTTGACTCAACTTGTAGAGAATTTTTCTGGTCATTTTAAGACGCTAGGATTGTTTTGTTTTATGAAAAATTTTCAAAAAAAAAATGATTTTTTCGGTCAAATTTTCGAGATTTCACAAGGCAGTGCAAATCGCTACGGAAAGCTAGGGCCAATGTAGGGTCGCTACCTGTGGGCACTTAAATAAGCGGTCAAAGTTCAAGGTAAATTTCAAGTTCATCGTAGAGACTTGAAAGTACTTCAAAAAAAACCAAAAGGGTCGACTTTTATGAAACGTATTAGCAATATGGGTCATCACGTACTGAAAGTCGCTAGAGCGCAAAAACTGGTCCCATTTTTGAGATTCAGATGGGGGTGCTGAAGCCAGTTTTGCGTCTAGTGATCGTTCAGAGTAGTTGACCCATAGTTGCTAATACGTTAACAGAAAGTCCGACCTTTTCGGTCTTTTCGGGTATTTCAAGTCTCTACGATGAAATTGACCTTGAACTTTGACCGCTTATTTAAGGTCGACCACATGGTTGCCGACCCTAATCCTTAAAAAAATAGCGCCCTAGCTCTTCATACGGGGTCGCTATATCCGGGTTTTGCACTCCTTGTAAAATCTCGAAAAATCGATTTTCCAAAATCCTTCGTCTTAAAATGACCAGAAAAAACTTCTCTAGTAGATGGATCAAAAACATCGATACCCATTTTTGACTTTTGAAATTCCTTATTTTAAATAGTCATAACTGAATGAGGCAAATCGATTGGTGGGGTCTCACGGTTCTATGATGTGTGTTGCTTTCACTGGAATGCGGCATAAGGTGAAATCAGAGCTCTATTCTGACGACGCGTTGCCATTCTTATAATTAGAGCCATATAAGCAAAGTTTTATTATCAACATACATTTCTCAATAGCTTAAAATAATTTTCAGCCAATTTGCTATACAATTAAAAAATAATTTAAACGAATTAAAAGGCATTTAATGAGGATGAAAAACAAAAAGTTGCAAAAATTACCTCAAGTTACACACAAAAGTGCAATAATAAAATAAAATTAAAACTTAATTTATATTTGAAACTACCTCATATAAAATTTCAAATGATTTTCAATCGCTCTGTCTAAAAATAATTATATGTTTTTACAACATTCTCGAATAAAATGACTCTTAAATTGTTGTGTAATATTTATTTCTCGTGATAAGAAAGATTTATTCTCATCTTTCTGCGCCTACGCATTCTTATGTAATCAGTATTTCGGAAGTTATAACTTCTAGAAATGCTCTATTTAAACCGGAGGCCATACTGTAATGCAATTAAAATTTTAGAAATTCGTTACGATTCTTTAAAGGGGTCTTCCACGTGATTTGAGTACTTTTGAAAAATACCTAGTACTCAAATTATGTCCAAAAAATTCCAGGGTCAACTTTTTTCTCATTACACTAAAGTCTGAGTAAAATCACGTGACAAAATAATCCAAAAATAAGGTTTGAAATATGTCATAAATAAATCCTTATTCCTTGAAA
>SCLH01000543.1:496719-509604 GCA_004367855.1 Oikopleura vanhoeffeni | reverse complement strand
TCGTCCGACTTTGACGCTCATTACGGAAAAGTAAAAGTGCTGGCAATTTTATTGTTCTCTAGTCCTCGAGATTAAGGATAGACTTAAACTTTAATAGTATATAATTCACATTTTGACTTTATCAACCTTTAGAAAATGAAATTTAAAAATTGTGCTTCAACCTATGCAATTTTATTGTGAGCAAATGGTAGACGTCAGAACAAAAACTAATAGAGGAAAAGATTAGGAATTTGATTTTCTAAAAAGTGACTTCCTCAGAAATCACCTGCATTTTCTGTCTTTAATCTACAAGTGGTTTCCGCAAAAAGAACCTAACCTACGCAATTTATCGAAATCACTTTTAAAGAAATAAAATTTACTTAGAGCCGCCAGGACTAAAATTGAAAATGCAGCAGTTTCAGAAAATTTTTCCTAAAAAGTGAATCATTCAGAAGCAACCTGCATTTCTGGTATTAAATCTACAGGGGTTTTCGAAAATAGTCCGGAGCCTCCAAGGGTTAAGGCGCTCGGTGCATTTGAGAGATACCGATATGGGCTCTTGATGAAAAACTTTTCATGGATTGATATATATTTTTGATATATATTCTTCCCAATATATATTCTTCCCAATATACCATCAAAGTGATGATTCATAATCGAGGCAACTTTTGTAACCAGCGGATTTTGGCATTATGGTTTTTTAACTCCCGGAGTGTCTTTTGCACCATCCATGGGGCAATGGCCTTTAATCGCAATTAGGACCCTTAATCATGTATGAATGAAAATTACAAAGTGATCGATCGACTATTTGAATAATTGACGTTGTGCGTTTTTTTTTCGAAATTTTTACTGTATTACAGTACTTATTTTTTGCAAAAAAAAATAAATCATCAAGAAAAGCCTTTGAGCGGGACCAAAAAAAATTCTAAGACTTTTTTCTTATTACACCATAGCCCCAAAGTGATCACGTGACCGTATATTCAAGGAATAGGTTGGCCAAAATAGTACTGTTTTTTTCAAAAATTACTTAAATCAATTTTGAAAGAAGTGAGTGGTTCTTTAGAAGTTTTTAAGACTTTTTCCCCATTACACCACGTGACCATCAAATTAGGAAATAAGGTTTTGATGAAAGTAAACAAATAGTCATCAAATTACGCCGAAAAATTTTTTGGGCCAATAAACACATAATTAAGAGTTTTGAACATAATAATATTTTCCAAACACGTCACGTGATCTTATTTTTCGAGAAATAAGGATTTATCTATGACATTTTCAACCTTATTTTGAATTATTTTGTCACGTGATTTTATTCGGACTTTGATGTTATGAGAAAATGTCTTAAAAACGTTTGAAGTTGACCCTGGTAATTTTGACGTAATTGAGTACTTTTTCAAATTACTGTATACCGTACTTCGCTGTCGCTCAAAAATAGCTTCTTCGACTGGATCTATTTCCGGTCCTGGATGAAACAGTAAAGGTTCTTCTATTTCTCTCTTCACTACTGTCAAAATCCATCAGAGCCTGTTGTCATTTGGCACCCAGCATTACTTCGGCGGCGTTCAGTCTTTTATCTCTTATCTCTTTATCAGTAAACGATAATTCAGTGATTTTTTTTACCAATTTTTTTAATCATATATAAACGTTAATTGATTGTGTTTATATTCACCAATGTTTTTTTTGCTATTGGTTTGAGAACTCGCCCCCAAGTCCATCGAGAACTTTTCTAGAATTTTTACTTCGAAAATTGATAAATTATTTCCGTGCGCGAGATAATTCATAGTTTTTAAAGAATATATATTTACATGAGAATGGTGATGAAACATTCCATTTTTTTTGCAGCTGCATACCCAATTGGTGGCGGTTATATTAGAAATATGAAATTGTCAAATTAACCCTAAATTCGTGTTATTTTTGCAGTTGTTCTGAGAATCGGCAAAAATAAGAGGAAGTTTTAATTTTCTTTTCACATTTTGATAACTTTTTAGAAATTTTTTTTAAATTTTTTAAGGACTGAAAGAATTCTTTGAATAATATGATTATCATGGAAAAATTTATGTGATAATGTATGTTCGGTTATAATGCCAATTTAAGCGCTGCACCATGGATGGTGCAAGACACTACGGTTCCAGAGATTGTCGGCCACTACGGGAGTTAAGAGAAATTTTGAGTTAGAATTAAACTTTCGAATTCGAGAAATTATGAGAATTTTGGATAAAAAGTTCCAAACATAATAAAAAATGCCTTATTTTTCGTTCAATTTTTTTTTCAATAGTTGTTTCAAATCAACAAATAAAATTCTACAAAATGGCTACTTTAACTTTTCGACTGGTGGTGACCACATATTTGTTAATTAATGCTCTTGGAAAAACCATATGAATGGTTTAGTGATTTTGGTCAAAAATAATTAGAAATATTTTGAATTTTTTTTCATTTCTTTTTCAAAAATTTTCAAACTTATTTTTTTGGAATCCTAGCTGAAAATATGGGAATGGTTACCTTCACTCATACTTAAATATGCTTCGTTTTGTTTCTTCGCTTTGTTCTTATACTCTGAATCATACTTTGAATGAAAATACGGTTTGCGCGAATAAAGTTAAGCCCCTCAAGTCAAGAATTTAAAAAAAAAATTCACCGAGGGGACTTGCTCAATTGGTAAGGCCGACCTGTCGACCGTTTTAAATTTATTTCATTTAACTCATGAAAAAAAATATTTTTTCATGTGCTAAAAGTTCGGTTTTTTTCGACTTTTTTCAAAAATTTAAATTTTTCGATTTGACTTAAAAATCGTATGAATTTAAAAACTTAAAAATTTTCAACGGTCGACAGGACGTATTTTAGAGCTCTTAAGTAATAAAATAAATTTTACTGTAATTTTAGACACGTTACTTACAACAGCGCGTTTTTTGAGTGTTTTTTCAAAAGACGATTTATAAAGTAAAAATAATCAAACGAAGAAATTCAGATATACAAAGGAAGCTGAAAAGTAAAACTTGTGTTCGAAATAGTTTTTATTTGAAAATTTTGAAGTGGCCAAAAAGTTTCTCATCAAGACAAAAAAAAATTGAAAAAGTGCAAATCTGTCAAAATGCACCGAGGCCCTTAACATTAACAAACCACGATGCTAGATTGGGCCGGGATATTCACAAAAGTGTGAATAAGAGGATATAGTATAGTTTTTTTGAAAATATATTTTTTTACATCTGATAATTTTAGTATCATTCATGGCGAAGAAATCCATGTGAAAATTAACATGATTCGGCTCATAATGAAGCTTCTTCCCGGATTTGTCTTAATGTCAAGCTACAGTGGCGGCAACTTTTGGACAGTCATCTGTTCCTCTTTATATCTGCGAAGTATGCTATCAGGTAACGGAATTAAGAAATTTCTCTGATTATAAATTTCAACACGGAAATCAGTTTTATCGAATAGGAGGTTTTAAATAGTCTGGGGTTAAATCTGGCAAAGAGTTTAAGTGTTCAACCATATCGATAAAGGCGGCTTCGTTGACATTTCTGCCACGTTAATTCTACCCCGAAAAACTGCAATGTGAATGTGACCGCCTCAAATATTAATGTGGCAGAAATGTACGAAGCCGCCTTAAAATATCAATGTGACAGAAATGTCGACGAAGCCGCCCTCAATATTAGTATGGCAGAATGTCGATGAAGCCGCCCCAATTCACAAATAGTGCCTCTTCGCTGCCTTCAGTTTTTCTGGGTAGATTGATCGTGCGTCAGAAATGTCGACGAAGCCGCCTTTATCGATATACATATCTAAATCCCGAAGAAGACGCCGTTTTAGTATCAAACCAAAAATTTAAGCCAATACAGCCAAGTTAGGGCTCTATGCTTTTTGAAGCGTAAATTGTAAAATAAATACTTAAAGTCATTATACACAGCTATAAATTCGAAACTTTGATAAATGAAATATTTATATATTGTTTTTCATACCCCTATTCACACTTTTGTATATTCATAAAGTGTGAATAGGGGATATAAGAAAAAAGTTTGGTAGTTTTTTGTGCATAGGTGGCACCTTATATTTAATGCAATTTAACATGACGCCCCTAACTCAGCTTTATAAGATTAAAAAATCGGAATAAAAATGTCGACAATTGACACTTTTTTTCGAAGTTAGAAAATCAGAAAACGTTTTACTGAATATATATGAATATAAATTTTTCCTAGAAATCAAAACTATCATTTTTGAAATCTTTAAAAGAAAGTAATATTGTTATGTTGTAATTAAAAGTTTATACTTAGAAACTATTTTTCATTTTTAAAAAATTTCTAGATTACATTTTCTTTAATGTCGTTTATTTGAACTTGAAGTTTTCTTTCTTTGAAAATGATATACAATAAAAATCGAACACGTTGATAAAACTGGATACTTATGTAATTATACTAATGAATTTTATAATTTTCAATTAATGAGATTTATTCGCCCCCCCCCTGAGGGGCCAATAAATATCATTATATAATATTGATAACATAATGACTTTATAACTTTTTCAATATAATTTATATTGAAAAGTATAAAAGTCATTATGTTTTTTTTTTCAAAAATTAAATTCGCTATTTCAGCTTAGTTCATTATATATTAACAGTTTCCCGTGTACACAATATCCTACAAACTTACTTTATAAAATCGATGAGCCACATCAACCTAAAGTTGATTTTCACATTCTTCGACGAACGATCATACATTTCCAGTACATTTCTAACTTTGCTATAAAAGTTTGGAAGGAGAGAAACATCCTGTGGTACTTGTGCGCAATAGTTAGCGCTCCGTATTTTGTGCCAAGGATCTCCGTGTTCGATCCTCATCTTTGCAGTACTCATCAATTTAAGAATTTCACAGAATCTGTTGTACTGTATTTCTGATGTAATTTTATTAATTAGTATATAGATAACATAAGTTAGAACATTTGAGGAGAATTAGGTATTTTTTATTGACTTTCCGTCTATTAAGATCTATTTATTTTGGATTCAGAAAATAAAGTTACTCCCACCAGCTTTGTGTTTATCTCTACTTTTTGGCATTTCTGACTATTTTCATGGAAAAAAAACTTCATACAAGAAATTTTTAATACGAAACATAAAAACCGGACTTTTTAGCGAATAACAAGCGACAATGTCTGACGTTTAATATCGTCTTTAAAAAATCTGTAGTCGATTTAGTTGGAAATGGATGTACAGTAAAAAGTGTTGTTTATATTTCCCAGATAATACTTATGTTAGAATTAAAAATTTAAACGTTGCAATGAACACTTTATTTCAAAACAAAAAAATAAAAAAAAATTTTTCACATTTTTTCTTCATATCGCTCTGAAAAAATGTAACAATCTGCCGGATCGATGCCCACCGCTTAATACTTCCCAAAGAGAAACTTCCCATAATATTTTTGGTTTCTGTGTTTATAAAACACAGAAAGGTGGTGGAGTAGTAACTTTTATTTTCTGAATCAAAATTAATAATGTCTTAAATTAAGACTCTTAATAGACCGGAAAGTCAATAAAAAATACTTAGATTTCCTCAAAGTTTTAAACTTATTGTTAATCTAATATAATTAAAAAAATTATTCTGAATACAGTCACAAGGATTGCTGTGCTTATAGGTGAACAATAGCCTATTGTATTAGAATTACGCCATCTGGAAGAGGAATCGAACCGGAAATCGCTCGGCCAAGTGCGGAGGCTAACCATTGCGCCCACAAAGTTCCACGGCATCGGTCCTTCGTTCCAAACCTTTTATCGCAAAGTTGAAAATGTATGATGGCTTCGTCGAAGAATGTTGAAAATCAAACTGTAAGGTTGATAGTAGGCTCATTCGATTTTAAAAAAGTAAGCTTGTATGATATTGTGTTCGGGAAGCTGTTAATATTATAATGAACTTAGTAATAATACATAATGGATATTATGTAATTAATACGATAATGATTTTATATTTTTTTCAATATAATGAAATTTATTCGCCCCCCCAGAAGGAGCGGCATGGTGTACACAGCAGACATTGTACCATGAACTCGTGGCGGCGATTATGTCTACAAGGTTTACTATCGTCTCCTATCATTTTGTAAGAAAGCCATTCAAGAACATATTATTCACGCTTTTAGGCGGTAGCCCTAAGTAGGTTGTCAAAGGGATTTGGTTTTCCGTGTATTTTCCGTTCCTTTTTGCGTAGGTGTAGCCAAAAATAATGGGACAAAGGGATGGGGTAAGAAATGCGGGTCGGGATGCTCCCTTACTAACTGTGGTCAACAGGGTCGACCAAAAATTATTCTGTGAATTATTTTTGTAGATTTAAGAAAGATCCATAAATGACCTTTCTCAAAGTTTTGTTTCCTGATAAAATGGAAGTCAAAGAAAAACATTTTAGACCGTACACTCTAACTGCACTTTTTTTTTACTCATATTCTTTTTTTCCAACGCAACTCAATTCTCAAAAAAGTTTACTTTCTATTTTAGCGGCTTGTATGAATACCACTGATTGTGTTTAGCGACTGCCTTGAGTATGAGGTAAGGCAAGGGTCTTTGATATTAGAACCGCTAAATATGACCGGTGTTGACATCACTTAAGGAGTACCACGGGCCATTAGTGATTTTCAAACGTTTTGTCTTGGTGAATAAAACTTGCTTGAGTTTTCAATGTTCTGAGACACAGGCAGATATTTGTCTGAATTTTTTTCGAAAAAAGTAACAAAAAGTTTTTTGTATGAATGTACGGTATTTTTACCGGTCCAAAAGTTCATTTTTCGACTTTTATCTGTTCAATTTCATTTAGCGATGTATTAACATAATTTTCAGATTTTTTGTGGAGCATTACTAAATTTGTTATGTAAAAAAAAGTTATCGGTCAGATTATAATTTTTTTCCTTTAATTTTGCCTACAACCACTTGAGTAAGTCCTCAAAATGGTGTTTTTGTACCCTGAACGCTAGTTCAATTTAATTTGGGACGCCACAGTAAGCTATTTGCTGGAAAAAAGCACTTTCTTAAAATGCGCGCTCTGATTTTTGATGCGCTCCATATTTTGCTATCTTTTATAGTTATGGTTTTATGCGCAGTCAAAGTTTTGCTTCCTGAAGAAATAACGTCGTTTTATCAATCTAAAAAAATTTCAGAATTTTTTTTTCGAAAATTAACATTTTTTTTGAAGATTGAATTTCAAGTGACTCATGCAACAAAACAATAGCGTCAACGGATTTCAACTTTGAAAGTTACGACAATAAAGGAAATTTTATACTTTGAAAAATAGAATTTGGGATTTTACATCGAAAAATTTTTTTTTATTTTTTTGGATTGAAATCGGTAACAAAAATGGAGGAGAATGAAATAAAAATTAGCTTTTACCATGTTCTGAGAGCGAAATAAACTCCGTGGGTACTCCCTTAAGGGGTTCTATAGGCAAAATGGCACTTTTTGGAATTGCTTATTCTCCTACTTCGGCATAGACACATAGGAAGTGAATTAAACATTCTGATAAGTTAGTTCGTAATCTCTGGAAAGACGTTTGAATCATATTTTTAAGATAGCCATGTTGAACCACCGTTGTAAAGAGGTTTAACAGGAGAAAAAATTTCTTGAAAAGCGTATTTTTTTTCGTCCTATTTAGGAAGTGTTTCAAATTTGACATTATCTGCGAAATTCAAGGGCGGAAAAACACTTTATTTCCTTTTTTCTTAATTTTCTCACTAGAAAAGGTATAAGCTGGGAAAAGGATGTTTTTTTGCTATTTTGACCACGGAAAGTCTGTATTTTTTTTTCATGCTACATGGCAAACTTTTTTTTCCATTGCACTATGTTTTTTCGTAATAATTTTAAAAAGGCGTTATGCCTGATGTAACGATTTCATTTTTTTACTCCAGGAGTAGCGATTGAAAATTTATTTTTACATCCATTTCGCCAATATTTTTTTTTTAAGACCAAACGATTCGTTAAGTTGAATGGTTTTTGGAAACGGGATTATAATAACTATGACCAATATTTAACGTCGAGCTCTAGAGCAGAAAAGATTTGTTTATTTTCGACATGCAGAAAAAAATTTTAATATTTTTTCCGGAAATTTTGGTAATTTTTACGATTTTTAGATTATATGAACTAAAAACCACGTTTCAGTTCAAAATATAAATCAGACCTTTAGCTCTTAGTTCATAAAGAGTACGATTGCGCTTATAGACCTATATATTCCAAAATAAAGCTTTGTTTCAAATTTAGATATCCCTTAATAACATAAATATGAAGTTGGGGTCGCTTTGTTCGAGAGAATGAGTCAGTAATAGCTCGGTTTCACAATCGGACATGTTCAATCTTGACTTTTATAGGGGCAGAAAGAGCCTAAAATTTAGGGCGCTAAGCGCAGAGTGAGAAAATCGCAAACTCCCTTTAGCGCGGTGGACTCGCAGACTGGAGTTCAATTGTAATTGAGAAATTAATTAGTTTGGTTTAACCTTTTTTTGCTTATATTATGTTAGCTGCACCAAAATAATGTGCATCTACTTATAAAATAATTTCTGGTGCTATTTTTAGGAAAAAAGAAAATTTGAAAACAAAAGTTCCCGAAAACTTAATTTTTTGATTCGTAAAATTTAAAAAAATCAACGCTTATGAAATTTTCCGCATTTGTTGTCGCAAATTTTTTCATGATCGTTTTTTTTTAAATTTTTATGATAAAAACTAAAAAAATAGCCACTTTAACTTTTTTCGTGACTGTCTACATAGTTTTTCTTACTGCGTTTTGAAAATCATAATATGTTTTTTTGTCATTTTGTTCGACTTTTTTAGAAACATAGTGAAATTTTCCCGCAAATAGTCCAAAATTTTTTATAAAGTAGTTTTTTGAACTCTCCATAAAAACAGGCAGAATCAACAGTATAAATGTTTTGTATCTCTTAATATCCGTATGTCATATGAGTTGGTCGTGCGATTATCATTTCTAACTATCGATTGAAAATTTAAACACTCTGGCTGTTACGAATCGATATGCGGACATTTGGACTAAATATTTAGAAATTTTATGCTGGTCAAAAATTTAAATAAATTGTTGGTGTTATAGGCGCCATTTCTTTAGTAGTAACACTTTTTAATATCCAAAACGCACTTTGAAGGTCATTTTTTATCTCAAAAAAAGTTGTTTTTCTCTACCTTTTTTGCCATTTTTAACCGTTTTCATGCGGGAAAACTTTCATTCAAGGAAATTTTTAATAGCAAATAAAAAAGACTTTTTAGCGCATAACACCTTGACAATGTCTGAAGTTTATTAATATCGTCTTTAAAAAAAATCTGTAGTCGAGTTTAGTTGGACATTGGATTGTTTTTTTTATATTTTTCCCAGATAATTAGTTATGTTAAGAAATTAAAAATATAACGTTTACGAATGGCTACTTTTATTGGAAGATAAAAATAAAAAAATAAATTTTACATTTTGTTTCTTTTCAATTTATCGCTCAGAAAAAATGTACCAATCTGCCGGATCGATGCCACCCCTGTAAGCTAACTTTATACAATGAAGTTCTACGAACACTTTTTAATAATTTGAAGAAAAATTTGGAAAAATTATAATTTATTTTTTAACTCTAATTCTTAAAATTATTCTATATCATAATTACACTCTTAAAAATGTCAAATAACGCCTAAGTGCAGCAGGGTACGGCAAATAGCGGAAAAATCTATTTTAAGGGGTCCGGTTCGGTAAAAAAAGTATACTTCAGAATAACTAAATCGGACAAAGAAATCGTTGGTTGTTGTGGTCATCGCTTCTTGTGTGCCTGGTAGCTAATTAGGACGCGCTGAAGGTCAACACCAAATTGTACTACAATCCTTAAATAATATCGGATTATAATTTCTTTCACCATTAATGACCGCAAAATTGAAGCTTTCTTAAATAAAATAAAACAATTTCAAAATTTCTGTATATTTAAGTTATCGGGTAAAAACATATTTTCAATTAAACAAGGTCTAGACTTTATTCAAAAAACTTATTAATGTCCGATATATTTCTCTAAAATTAGCTTGAACTGTTCGCAGGGAATTTCTTTAATTATTTTCAGAACGGTTATAATGAGCAACCAAGTGGCGCACGCAAAAATTGGCGCGCGAAAAAATATAGTTGCAGTTAGTCACTCTCTCTTTGTAACCTGGAACACTTACAGGTCGGAATTCGAATTTTGAACCTGATTTGAGACTTCTGTTAAAGATACAGTTTTTTTCTTAGATAGTGATTTTTTTCTGACATTTTTTGTTGTTTTTTCGGCTGTTTGATCATACGATCACCAGTTTTTTTGCTATATTTTTCCAATTTGAATTTGAAACATACGTTTTATATTCTGAATGAATCCCTTTTGGTGGAATCTCTCTCTTGACCGAAAAATCGGCTTTGGAGCCTCCAAGGGTTAAGTGTTTGTGTAAAGGTAGCATTTAATGAAATTGTTTTTGTCTATTTTTAGGAGTCGGGCAATTATTTGTGCGGCGGCGCTCGAGGCAACTCTATACACGTAGCGAACAGAAATTGCCGAATTTGACAAATAATTTCGCTCTCTCTCTGTAAGCCTCACTATTTTCCCTAATTACAGTAAAATTATTACTTACTAGTAAAGTATAAAATATTTTAATTTGGAGATGAAAAAAACATTAATTTATGTTTATAAGTTTATGCTTAGTTAGTCATTGAATCAGTTATTATTGTCCCATAATCAAATAATATTTCGATAATGTGGTCGGTGAAAGTCTATCAAAAAAATTTATCCCATAAATTAAAATTTCTATATCTTAAATTGGACACTGATTACTTTTGTCTCAAGGAATAGGCTATTGGCAATAGTCTATGACACTCTGGACAAAAGTTAGAGAATTTTAACTAAAACGATTTAATCGAAAGCTACAGTCGATTATTGAAAAAGTTTTTGTGTGTTTTGCGTGAGTCAAATAATTTTCTCAAATATTATTTGATCATTTTTTGAGTAGTGAGGGAAAATAAGGAAAAGTTATCATGTTCTGGCTTAGCTCTTTAAGGGGATGGGACAGGCAAATTTTTGAATTATGATAGCCTTTTTGGGAAATATAATTAGTTTTTCGGACTAATTGATACTTTAATAAAACAAAATAAATATTTTAAGACTCTAACTCAACTTGTTTTTTCTACTCTAGAATTTTTGAAAATTTTTGTTGAAATCGTGAGTTTGCTTTTTGAGAAATAACAGACAATTTTTTGACTAATTGGCACTCGAGAAATTCGATAGAACTGGTTTTGAGACACTTCTCATTGTTTTTTCACTTTCAGATTCCTGGACAAATTAGCCTTTACTTTAGCATCAGTACCGTCGATTTTGAAGATTTATCACGAGGGAGTTAAGAACCCAAATTTTGAGCACTTGTAGGTTTTGTAACAAATAATTCAAAAATAATTTTTTTTGGAATTTTTTTTTCAAAATTTTAAGGAGGTGGTGAGTGCTCGAAGTTTTTAAACGGATTTTTTAAACTTTTTCCTCCTTGGAGTTAAAATTTCAGGGACAATTAAAAGCGTGTTTTAAACATCAACCAATATAAAAAAAAATAATTTTTGATAATTTAAGGGGGTATTTCAAATACCGTATTTGGCTATGACAGTTTTGGGAAATTTCTTCACAATAATTTTCTGAGAATTTTTCACAGAAAAGTTCAAAAATGTTATTTTAGGTTGTATGATCAATTTTCGAAAAAAATTCTTATTGAGAATTTTTTATAAATTTTAAGGGGGTGGTGGGTGCTTAATGTTTTCAAACTAACTTGTTTTACTTTGTCCTCCTCGGACTTAAAAGTGAAAAAATTGTAAGTAGAGCGTAAAATTCTGCTCCAGATTGACATTTCAAATTTTATAAATGAACATGATCACGTGGTGTAGCACTGGAAATGGAGGTGCTCAAAAACTCAAATTATTACAATGATTAAGTGTACTAAAAAGATGCGCAAGCATCGTTTTTGTGGAAACGGTATTAGCAACTATAGGTCTCAGATGACCACAGATGGTGCTAGAGGCGAGTTTATAATTTGGTGGTGTAGACAACACCAAGGTACTAACCATTTATAGGAAATGTCAACATTTGACGAAAAATAGAAGTAGCCATTGATAAGGAAATTTTCTGAAGATTCATTTTTACTAATTTTTAAAAATTTTTCTTCTGACCCCGGAAACGGAACCAAAGGTAAAATTAGGCCAGAAAACATATTTAAATTTTTAAACAATATCGTACAGACTTATTAAGGGTACTCAGAACGACGAAAATTGTCAATTTTTAACCAANAGAAACACAAATCGTTACTTTTAAACCGCTTACTGGATCATTTCGAAACTTACGCAAATGATAAAAAAATACGAGAGTTCGAATAAATTATTCAGAATATAAAAACTTGACTCAAAATGACCAAGAGAGACCCCAGGTGACTTAAAGAAAACCAAAAATCGTAACTTCTTAAACATTTTGAGTTCGAATTAAACTTTCCGAAGGCCAAGAAGAAAGAACTTTATGTTGTTATTTAAATTTGTTGAAAAATGAGCCCAAAATCGGCCGAAGGCCGATAAAGAAGAATTTTATGTTTTAAAATTGTTAAAAAGTATTTCCCTAATCGGCCGAAGGCCGATAAATGGAGATATTATATTTTAAATTTGATTCCATTAAAATTGATTTCATTAGAAAATCAGCCCCAAATCGGCCGATAAAGGGGAATATCATACTTTGAATTTAATCTTGTCGAAAAATGAGCCCCAAATCAGCCGAAGGCCGATAAAGGAAGATTTTACGTTTCAAATTTGTTGAAAAATGAGTCCCAAATCGGCCAAAGGCCGATAAAGGGGGAAAGTATTTTTTAAATTAAACTTTTTCGAAAAATGAGCCCCAAATTGGCCAAAGGCCGATAAAGGGGGAAATGTTTTG
>SCLH01000543.1:480890-494786 GCA_004367855.1 Oikopleura vanhoeffeni | reverse complement strand
TTAAGATAATTTATCGAAAACTCAAATATAAAATATTTTGAGATTAAAATTAATTTAATGGTCATAAATTTCCTTGAATTGTAAGGTGGTGCAGAAACTGAAATTTGAATTTCTGGGTCATTCTTGTACGAATTTTGAAAATTAAATTGCTGTTTTCGATTTTCCAGAGAATCCTGCATCGCACCATTTGTGTTGACAAGGGTAGAAACCAAAACTTTATTTTGAGATAAAGCATCAGCTACGTAAGGTCCGATTACATGTGAAGGATGATAAATGTTTTCGGCTCAATTGTGAATGTTAATTTGATTCAGTTTCTAAATAAAAAAAATTTATACCAAATTAATTATTTTATACATATAGTTATATACAAATATGTTTTTAAAAAATACAAGGGGCCTATATTGATATCCCTTTATCACCTTTTGGTTAGAAATGCGTAGCCACAACGTTAAATCACACATTAAAAGAGAGTAGTGGCTACGCATTCTACCAAAAAGGTGATAAGGGATATAGGCTATATCCCTTTATCACTTTTTGGTTAGAATGCGTAGCCACAAACGTTAAAATCAACACGTTAAAAGGAGTAGTGCTACGCATTCTAACCAAAAAGTGATAAAGGGATATTGCCGGCAGTTCATCACCCAATTTGCCAGTTTCGTCGAAATAACGAATACAATTCATGTGTTATGTCTGAATTTTTCCCAGTGCGCATATCTACAGTATGTGTTATTTTCTTTTGAGAATTTTAGCTTTCTGAGGCCTTCCGAGGGGTCAGGTTGTGCCAAACTGAAATTCTCAAGAGAAAGTAACACATACTGTACGTCAGAGACCAATGAAATCGCGTTATTTGATTGATCAATACACAAGTGTCAATGTTTATTGAGCAATCAAATTACCCGATTTTTAAGGATTCTGACGTCAATGTTCTACGCAACATGACGAGGGGGGGGGGGAGTAAGTATAATCTCAGATATCGCCAAAAGTGCCAAATTCCCCAACCCAATTTGAGGGTTTTACTACAAATGACTCTAAGTGCATCATGAACGACGTCATTTTTGAAAAACGCATTTCCCATTCCAACTTATCAAAAAAATTCGTATAAAATTTAAAAAGTATTCAAATAATGACGTCATTTCAACCGCCTAATATTCATTATTTTTGAAAGAAAAAAATAATTTTTGTGCCTTTATCGCCGAGAGTGGCGATATGGCCCCCCAGTATTATGATTCATTGTTTTGTGATAATACAAAGTAGGTTGTCACGTCTAGAGGCTAAAACAGACACTAAGAGAGTTTTGAAAAAACCAAGGAAACAATTGTTAATAATTTTTTGGAAAAAAAAATCAAAAATTTTTTAAAATTTTTCGAGATTTTCTTCAAAATTTTTCAAGAATCAAGATTTTCAAATGACCGTGAGTGATAAACTATGAAGATCAAACGATAGAAGGACAAATTTTAAGAGTTTTGGCTGGAAAATAAATTTTGAAGAATCTTTTTTTCTTTAAATTATCGGTATTAAAATTCAAAAAAAATTTTTGTAATGAGTCATCGAGTTGGCGGTAAAACCGGAAGTTGACATCAAAAATTTGGAAACAATTCCGTTTCAAAAAAAAGGTCCTATTGAAGAGTCTTGCACATTTGAAACCATTCTGAAATCTTAAACCTTTCCGGCTTTTGCGTTCAAATTGAAAAATATGTCATTTTTACTACTTTTTAGCTATTTGTGATTTGTTTGGCTATATCACAAAAAATTCTTGTTGTGAAATGTCAAACTAGGGCTCTTCAAACTTGACTTATACAACAGACAACATACGTGTGCTGAAATTTTGGTTTAATTTCTCATATTTTCGAAATTTTTTACTAGGAATAAAAAAAAATTGAAAAATTTGCTGATGTCATGAGCCAATTTTTGGTCAAAATTAACTAAGGAACATGATGGATGTAACAGAAATTGCTCATTTTCGACTTTTTTCTCGGTCAAATTGGGAGGTGACACCCTAATACAAAGCCGCTTTGTGTCGAAATTAAAAAAAATTTACATTACAATGTTTTTACATTACAATGTTTTTACATTACAATTTTTTTACATTACAATACTACCTATAATATTCATTATTTCTACAATACAGGGCATTCTTTTCCAGCCCGCCTCTTTAACAATGGATCGATAGCAAATTTTTTCTAGGGCATTCGGAACAGTTGACGCTTGAGATTCAAAGTTGGTTAGACTACAAGTGATTACTTTTGAATTTCTTGGAACTACCAATAAAACAAGTTCCTTGCGAAGCCGATTATTTTTGTTCATGTCGCCAATTTTCATCAACAAATTTTGTTTATGTTTACCATCGATTGAATTTATGCTGATACAAGGTTAAACGGTCGAAAAAAAAGGAAATAATCATTTTCACTTTTTTTGTGAATTTAATATTTATTATCTGCAACATTTCGCTAACGCATCTTCAGGCTACAGTTTTAACGAATCTGAATTTTCGATTTTCATGTCAATTATGTATTTTTACAGAAATCATGTGATTCTTAGAGAAGCATATCGATTACGGGAGCTCCTGGTCCCTTTTTACTAGGTTTTTAGCCATATTTTTTTATTCAATTCAGCTTTTGCAAACGACTCATCCGATTGAATTCTTAGATAGCTTGAACAGAGCACAATTATCTGGTGAATAATTGAATTGAAAAATTGGTCCGAATCCGACGATTGTCACCAATTTTTTAAAGAAAAACTAGTAATTTAACAATTTCAGTAATCTCAGAAAAAAGATAAAATAAATTAGTCCGACGAACCAATTTTTTATTACTTTATTTTTTCACAAGATATTTGTGCTCAGTTTAAGCTATCTAAGAATGTTATCGGATGCGTTGTTTTTAAAAGCCGGATAAAATAGAAAATTTGGCTCAAAAACTAGTAAAAAAGGACCAGGAGCCCCCGTAATTGATATAATATGTCGCATATAATTGATAATATGCATAAAACATATAAAAGTCAATATGGTCTGCTGGAGTTTGTTTCAAATTTTTAAATCACAGTCGGTAACAGTCCGCTTGTGTGAAAACCGATGAAATTTAGCGGTCCCATTATCAAGACCCTTGCCTATAATCATTCTCAAGACAATCACTTTAGTGTCTTAAAACAATATCAGTTGGATTCGAACACGCGCTATAAAGATAGTAAACGTTTTTGAGATGGAGTTTCGTTGATAAAAGGATATGCTGTTCAGAAAGAGTGAACACAAATCGAGAGGACTATCAGTGACGGTTATGTCCTAGTCTTGTTCATTATCGCTCAATTTGTGTCCAGTGGACACTGTTCACTCCCTTTGAATAGGTTATAAGTATTAAAATATTGAAATCAATTTTTCGGAAGAATGGTGAAGATTTTTTTTTGCCTTCACCTATATTTTTATGGAAAAAAGGTGTTTTATAGAATTTTTTCAAAATATATCCCTTAGATGTTTCTTCCAAATTGTCCTCACAGAGGGACGGATAAAAATAATAAGTGGAGGTTTTGGACATATTTCTCCCAACGTTGTCCTGGTCGACGTAAACCACAATACTTAAAAATATAAATGTACTAAATTTCAAAAGTTCCTAAAACAGTACGGAAATGGAAGGAAAGGAAAATGTAGGACCAACTGTTTTAAAACCTTGGCTGAATAAATGTTTCACAAGTAATCGAAGTTCTGATTATAGCATTGTACAAATCGCATAAGCCCAGCATAAGTAACTGTTCTTTTGGTCATGGACTTCAGAAGATATAACTTTTGAGCTAAGATGCTTATCGTAAGATTTCGGTGTCAGTAATGGACAGTCTGATATGAAATTTCCATTCATACTCAAATTTAATGTATTCCTTTGCAAAATGTTCCAATATATTTTCTGGATGAGGGTGTTCGAGGTCAATTTATTGCGCCAGAAGGTGAAAATAAGCCATCTTATTTTCATACTTTTTCAATGAGGTAAAAAACAAAACTTATTAATAATAGAATATTAAGAATCCGCATGAAAAAATACATTGATAACCTACTGGAAATGAACGATTCTGATACGTCAAGTTCTAACCAATCATTATCGAGTTAAGACTTCAAAATGTGAAAAGGGGAAGTCCTTTCAGAATTTCACGTCTTTTAAACTATTTGAGTTTCTTAAAAAATGATCATATCGAATTTTTTCTGCCCTCGAACACCCTATTCTGAGTTTGCGGTAAAGTTTTTCGGGCTGATAAGGCAACTAGTGATGTCAAATTAGTCTCAACCTCTTCAAAAGTTAGTCTTTTGGAAGGTTCATAGCAAGTCATTTTCTTAGCCAGATTAATAATATCACATTTATCGAATAAATTCATAGATATTTTATCATAATGTTTTTGAGGCTGGTATAACAAGTGCATGCCATCATTGAATTCATAAAAACAAAGCAAAATTGTTATTCCCAATGCATGGACATCGGAAAATTGAACTTCTGGTTTGTAAATTTGTTCTGGAGGGCAGTAAACTGGAGTTCCACAACCGTTGGATTTATTGATCATTCCCAGATCGCCTAAAAAAACTTGCTTATCCGATTTAACCAAAATATTTGTAAGCTATAAACTGGGGTCGCCAAGTAAAAAGGAATTTCGACTTTTAAAAAAAGAAATTTCTGTAAAATTGTAAATATTTTTTTTATTCGATTTTTTTATCTTTTTTGACCCCCAAAGTAATTTTTCATACTCCAGGCAATTTTTGTGACTAAAGAATTTTCGAGTTATTGCTTTCTAAGAAGATTTTGAGTTCGAATTAAACTTTTCGAATTCGACAAATAATGAAAAATTTGGGAAAGACTTCCTAACATTAGGAAAAAATGCCTTATTTTTCCTTCAAATTTTTTCACAGTATTTGTTTCAGATCAACGAAAAAAATTCTTTAACATTGCCACTTTTACTTTTCGCGTAGGTGACCTTATATTTTTTATATGCCATTTGAAAAATCATCTGACATTTTTTTGAGATTTTCGGTCGAAACTATTTGGAAATATATTTAAAATTTTACCTTTTTTACGTTCACAATTTTCTAAACTAATTTTTTTGGAATCTTTGGCTGAAAATATTCGGAATGACTACTTTCACTTTAATTAAATCATACTTTTTTGAATGAAAATACAGTTTGCGCGAAATCTAGTTGAGCCCTTTTTAAGGAGGTACTCAACGGTTTTTAAATTCAGGTTAGGGACGTAATAGCTGCACCAAATAGCCTCAGGAAGGCCACAAAATGCATTTATGTGATATTTTATCCAAGTATTTTTTTGAGAAAAAATACATAAACCTCAATTTTAATAAAAATTCCAAAACTAACTAAAAGTGAGTAGCAGTTTTTACTTCAGTTTCGCAGTAGCTTCAATTTGAGGGTACTTTCAGTACAATTGGGTGAAAATTAATTTCTAGGAACTCCAAAAATTGACTTCCAGTTGAACCAAAATGCAATTTTCTATTAATAGGAGCAATGATTAATAAAAAAATTTACACTAGAAATTGAGAAGACATGTGTCTACAAATAAGATCAAATTTTGAAAAATATCGACCAAATCGTTTTTGTGAAAATTTTGTTTTAATTTGAAATTTTCACGTTTACTTGATTCTAGAATATAAGGGATCAAAATTTCAACCTGACGTAAGCAAATTTTCTCTTTAGTAGACCATGAGCTTTCATTTGATGGTACTTTCAACTCGATACGATGATTTTTTTAATAGAAATCATGAAAATTGACTTCCGGCTGAACTAATCTGCAATTTTCCATAAATAGAAGCTATCTTCAAAAAAAATTTCAACTTGAAATTGAGAAGACATGTTTCTCCGAATAATACCAAATTTAAAAAAAAATCGACCAAATCGTTTTTGAGAAAATTGAGCAACAAATTCTAAAATATCATAAAATTACGGTTTTTCATAATTCTAGAACAAGTACGATCGAAATTTCTGCAAAATATTATCGATAACTGTCGACGTAGTAGGAACCGTTTTTCTCACAAACTTTCATCCATTTCCATTAAGCCGTTTCCGAGATAAAAGACATTGAAGTCAAAATCAGTGTTCTAAAACTCTACTCCCACTTGATGCTGTGGTGCTCAAAAAACATTTATTCTACTTTTGGTCGAGAGCAAAAAAATAGATCTTAATTTGACAGTTTTCAGAATTTCGATAATTTGTTGCGTTACCTTCTGTGCCCCGATCTAAAATCTCAAAAACCGTTGAGTACCCCCTTAATCAAGAATTGAATATTATTTATTTCACCTAGACTTGCTCAATTGATAACCGACCCATCCACCACGTCAAATTTAATAAATTAAACTCATGAAAATAAATATTTCTTTCGATGTGCTAAAATTAGGTTTTTTCGGAAATTTTAATTTTCGATTTTCACGTAGAAATCATATAAAATTAAATTATACAAATTTTCGATGGTGGTCGAGACCATTTTTTGAAGCTTCTTATAAATATAAAAAAAAAATTAATGTAATTTAGACACCTCAAGTAGCAAACGCGCGTTTTCAGAGTGTTTATTTTAAAGACGATTTATAAAGTAATAATATCACTGAAAAAAATCACATAACTCAAAGTGAGCTCAAACGTGGCAACTTACGTTTGAAAAACTTTTTATTTAAAAATTATGAAGTGGCAAAAAGTTTCTGATCAAGACAAAAAAAATTGAAAAAGTGCAAATCCGTCAAAATGCACCGACCCCCTTAACTAATCACAGTCAACCGGAAGTGATGATTTATCATAAATTATCCCAAAAATTTTTTGAAGTAATTTAACTCTATAATCCAATTCAAATTAGAGCATTTCTCATGACAGTCAATGTTAAGTCCCACTTCCGGTCAAACCGGAAGTGATCATCCATCATAAATATGTCCAAAAACTTTTTGAAGTAATTTTAACTTATAATTCACTTAAAATTTGAGCATTTCTCATGACAGTCAATGTTTAGTCCCACTTCCGGTCAAACCGGAAGTGATGTTTCATCATAAATATGCCCAAAATATTTTTTGAAGTAATTTCACCCTTTAATCCACCTTAAATTAGAGCATTTCTCATAACAGTCAGTGTTTAGTCCCACTTCTGGTCAAACCGGAAGTGATGATTCATCATGAATATGCCCAAAAAAGTTTTTGAAGTAATTAAACCTTTATTCAACCTTAAATTAGAGCATTACTCATCACAGTCAATGTTTAGTCTCACTTCTGGTTAAACCGGAAGTGATGACTCATTATTAATGTCACCAAAAAAATTCTTGTCAAATTTCACCCAAGAAACATGCCTGAGGTTATCTTTTCCGTGATAGTTTCATTTATTTGCAAGTTCCTTGAGTTTGCAATTATTTGAATAATTTCCACATTTCAAGTTCCTGAGGGGTTAAATTTTATGCCGTCACAAATTCCTTAGAAAAAGGTCCTTTTTATAATTTTTGATGGAAAAAATATTTTTTTTTCAAATTTTTTATGGCCATATATGTTTAAATTTTACTGTGAAAACGCTCCTTTTAGCCATTTTTTCTAAAAATTCCTATAAAGGGGAATAAAATGGCTAAACCAATCACCGAGCAGGATTAAAAAAAATCATTCATCCCAAAATGAAGCACCGTGCGGTAGTCGAGTCGACTTAAAGAATTTCGCAGGTTTAGCTGACATTAAATTTATTTATTTTTGGTTAACGAAAGCTTCAACCGATTTCTCCCAAACTGTGATTCGCTGCAAAAATATGTGATTTATATAATAAATATAATATATATTTGAATTAAGTAAAAAGTGGTATTCTTCATATTTTCAATAAGTGATTCCAGAAAAATAAGTTTTTAAATGTTTGAACAAGAAATGAAGAAAATTTTCAAAATATTTCTAATTATTTTTAATCAAAAATCACTGAACCATGTCATATGATTTTTTAAAGAGCAGATAAAAAATGGTAAGATAGTAAATCGGCTATTTAGTAAATCGGCTATATTTCAGAAAAATTGAAAGTTTTTGGACATTTTTGGAATTCTAGAATTTTTCTAAGATTGAGCTCCGGGTTCAATAAAAATCATAAAATCTCTAATAAGCTCATCAAAAAAATATTTTCAGGCATTCTTTTTTCGACCATAAACTTAATTATAAAATTTAATTTTGCAACTTTTCAGGTATTGTACTGATTTTAACAAAATTGATTATTTTTTCAAATATTTTTTAAGAAACATATACGTAAAATAGTATTTCTGAGCGATTCCCGCTAACCTCGTTCCCCAAAAATGAATACAACTCAACAAAAGTCAATATTTAGTGAATATAGCCGATTTACTAAATAGCCGATTTACTATTTTACCATAAAAAATATGTGGTCACCTAGTCGAAAAGTTAAACTAGTCATTTTGTAGAGTTTTTTTCGTTGATTTGAAACAAATATTGAAAAAATTTGAACGAAAAATATGGAAATTTCTCATTATGTTTTGAACTTTTATCGAAAATCTCTCACAATTTCTCGAATTCAAAAAGTTAAATTCGAACTCAAAATTTTCTTACAAAGTCATTATGCAAAAATTCGCTGGTTACAAAAGTTGCCTGGATTATGAATCATCACTTTGATATTGTGGAGATATTTATAAATTTATAAGGGATATATTAATCCAGTGAAAAGTTTTTCATCAAGAGCCTATATCGGTATCTGTCAAAATGCATCGAGGCCCTTTAGTAGGTTGTGGGTGTAGAATGTTGGAATTGCTGGATAAAATTTTTTACACCCATTCTTTACACCCACAACCCCCTTAAGTAAGTAGTTTTTAAACTTTGAGAATAACAGCCCGGTTTGTCTTCATGGTAACCTGTTCAAACTTATTAAAATATAAAAGATAGATTCAATTTACTTTTTGTTTATTGCAACATTATTCAAAAGTTAAGATAATTTGTTCTCAGAAAATAAAACGACTCGAAAATTATCGAATAAAGTATGAGTGAACTTTTCACTGATACTGTGAAAATTTAAATTTGTTTTACAGAAATGTACAAAACTTTGAAAATGAATTTTACAACCAAATATCTCTATCAAATTGATGAAACGTTGATGGGCGTAATAAACAAAAGAAAGACATGCTATTTTAGTCGCTCAGTTTTTTAGAAACAATATTATAAGAATATGAATTTAAATAACAATCGTCTTCTTAAATATTCTGCCTTGCTTTTCAACCGGTAAAACTCATTTATCAACATATGCCGGATCTCTGATAGTCTATCACTGATATAGGCAATCAGACATAGGCTATCAGTGATTAATCGTTAAAAGCAAGTCTTTTACATCTACGAAATAATCTAGAATATTGATCTGGAGATGAGATAGGATACAATCAACTAAGGGGAACACTATATAGGAAAATATGACTAACAGTTTGCGACAAACGTCGCTGCGCCCTGAGTTGATTGTCCATTTTGCAGACTCGTCATTTCATTGTGTTTCTGTACAACATATGTCAATATAAGTTTTTACTTGCCGAACCCAAGCTTTACATCTCTATGAATAATTGGTGGATCATGATCACGCAAGTATTTGAGAGCGTTGGTTACGTCGATTAAAAAGTTTTTTATATTTGTAAACTTGAATGGTTTTCTGTCTTGAAGATATTCTTGCAAATTTGTTTTGCATAGCGGCATGGCTATAATCAATTCTAGAGTTTTGAGGCCTTGAAATTGCAGCCAAGCTTCAGTACATTTCAAAATGTTGCGATGGTCAAGTTTTTTCTGAATAACCGCTTCGTGAAATGTCGATCCAAATAATTCGTCTGCTAATTCTTTGTATTTAATTTTTTTATTATCATTTATAAAATTTTTATAGGACTCTGTGATATCAACAAACTTTATTGCTACATTTTGATCATCCATTTTGCTCTTGTATACAGAACCATATCCACCGCTTCCAATTTGATCTTTCTTTTTAATTCGATAACCTGGGTTAATTACGCAGTATTTGTTTTCTGTAATTGATAGCCAACAGTCGCTTACTAGTTTTTTGTATATTTTACCAAACTTTAATTGCAAGAATTTTGCTAACATTTCTCTTTCCGGTGCATCCGTTTGTTCTCTTAATGTAGGATGAGCGAGTTTATAAAATACACATCAAATATAATTCAGTATACTTTTTTATGCTTATTATAGTCAGCTGAACCAATATAAATATGTTCCAGCTTGATGAAATCATTTTGATCCATTTTAGGAAAAATTTGAGTTCGAGTTTTTATCTTTAAAATCGTAAAAATATAGAAAATTCAAAACATGAAAATTTTCCGCGTTTACGTCCAAAAATTTTTCTGTTTTGTTAATTCAAATATACGGGTATAAATAAAAAAAACACATTTTATTTTTTTAATAGATGCCTACATATTTTCTGACCACTGTTTGAAAAATCATGAAATTTCTATTTTTTTTATCGATTTTTTCAAAAATATTATAAAAATTTTCCCCAAACTAAGGCCAAAATTTTTAATTAGTGGTTTTTCAAATTCTTCATAGAAAATCAAGCAAAATCACTGATTGAGTTTTTTGGTATCTTTTCTGGAAATTTTTAACACTTGGCTGTACACTTGATAGGTGTCAATCGGCACTCCATTTCTCATGTTTCTTCATGATAGCAAAAAATTCTCAATAAAATTGCTTGTGTAAAAGGCGCCATTGCTTTTGATAGTCATGACATTTTTGAAAATCAAAACGCAATTTAAGGTCAATTTTTACCTCAAAAAAAGTTGTTTTTCTTTACGTTTTGTCATTTTTTACCCTTTTTTATGGAAAAAAACTTTGATATAATTTTGTTTTGAATGTGAAGAACCCGAAAATGGCTGAAGTTTATAAATATGGTCTTAAAAAAAATTATAATCGGGTTCAGTTGGAAATAGATGAACAGTGAAAAATGTTTATTTTATATTTTACATATGCTTAGTTATGTTAATAAAAATATAGACGTTTGCAAGAATGAACACTTTTATTGAAAAGAAAAAGTACATTTTCCACCTTTTTTCTTAAATATTTTGCTCTGAAAAAATGTACCAATCTGCCGGACTTATGCTATCCCCTTAATGAGTGTAGCACACTCAGTGTGAAAAAATATTGGTGTATGTTTCCCAAGCGTTACTTCAAATAAACGTAAACCATAAGAAATTGATTCTTAAAAAGTATATATTCGAGCAACCTCACTTATAAATTCAGCGTGAAAACTTGGAGAAGGCATAAAATTAAGTAACATAAGTTTTTTCATTTGCATTGTGTTTATGGAGTGTAAGGGAAATCCATCAAAAACATAATTGGTCATATGCAAACTGCAATTCATGAGAATAATAAAATCAACCATCTCCGAAATTGTTTTTCCAACATCTTCAAATTGATCGGCTGATCTTATTAGCATGTATATAATACCCCTAATAATGTTAAATCCATGGTCATCAAAAATGTGAAATAAATCATTAAAATCTTTCATTTTGTTTTCCTTTAACATTAAATTACGAATATGTATGAAGGACTCCATGTATTTATAAAAATAAATCATTCCTTCTTTGTCCTCTCTTTTCAGGCTTCTGTATTTCACACTTTGGAAAAGTAAAAGATAAGATGCAGTCCCATCAAGCAATTCACTGGATAACTAAAATACTATATTAACTTATGAACTACGATTGCTTGATTGCATCAAAGAGCTTATATCCCTTTATTGCCCTCTCCCAAAGATTTGCTCCCTCAAAAACACGGGTTGTGAAAAAACAACACGGTTTTCAAAAACAACTCGACTAGCCGATTAGGTTCTTTGATAGCTAAAACTGTGCACAAATATCTAGTTAATAATACAAAATAAGGATTGGTCCAAATCAGACCATTGTTCCTATTTTTTCTCAGACCTTTGTTTCTATTTAAATAAAAATAATTTAACAATTTCAGTAATCTTGGATATAAACAATGGTCTTACTATAATCAATTTTCAATGTTTATATTAATTAGACAATTGTGCTCAGTTTAAGCTATTACTAAGCTACTACTAAAAACTAATTCGGATGACTCGTTTTGCAATGACGCGTCGTTCTCTTACCCCTCGTGTTTTTGAGGGACCAAATCTTTGGGAGAGAGCAATAAAGAGATATTCTTGGTTCTCAAAGTCTGAAACCACTTTTTTGTTGAATTTTCTTTTTCACAACGAAAGTTTCTCTGATAATATTACCATCGAGTAGGTGTATTTTGGTTGAATATTATTATTTGAATTATGAGTCATCTGAAACAAAACAGCGCAAACGTTTGACCAATGGCCGCGGTATGTACTTGAGGAGATGACCTACGTTTTCAAAGCCGAAATGCGAACGGGAAGTCTCACTTTACTTTTAATATGTTCAGGTTATTTTCAAACAACTAAGTAATTTAAGTCTAAGAAAAATATTTGAACTAAAAACCTTGAAGAACCATTCTCAAACGAATTGTAAACTGTATGAAGTCGGAAATCGAGGATTTTTATATGCTGAAAACAACCTGTTTTGACACAAAAAATGTGAAAAAAATTTGCTCAATTTTTGATTGTTTTAACACTTGTCTGTTACAATTTGTAAAATAACAAACATAAGATCGCACTTATCACTTACCTGAGCATTCAAAATAACTGGAAATGCTCCGTATTTGTAAACGACATTCAAGAGAACGTCTTCAGACAACCAACCAATCGCTTTATCAATTTTAGAGAGCTTTTTATAAATTTTGAATTTTGTTAATCTCTTTTTTTCCATAATATAACAATATGTAAAACCATACAAGCAAACTTTACTATCTCTTTTATATAGAAATCGGCAAACTAGGCCATTTTTTACCTTTTCAAACCGATTTCGGAGTAGATCCGGTGATTCACCGGCGGTGAAGCCAAATTTAAAATATACAGTCAGGGTCTCAACGTGTTAACCACCCACACGCGGAAGTGGAGACTTATGTGACAAAATTATCTGATAAATGGTAATCACAAAATATTTTTTTATACAGCTTAGTTTTTTCGTTTACTGCTATTTTTTATTCCGCGAAAAACTCGATGGTGATTGGTCAATATCCAAAAGACCTGTATCTGATTGAGTCATTTTTGTGGAATAAAAAAACTCAGTTATCGAGAAAACTCAGGCTGTAGTTTCTTAATTTATAGCTGTGTAGAATTAGTAAGATTTGAACGTACGGTATTTATACTTAAAATTTCCCCATAAACAGGAAACTAATTTTGGTGATATATTTCACAACCTACAGCTCAAAACGCAGAGAAACATTAGTTAAAGTCTTTCACTTAGCCGTAATAAACAGATGTGCAGAACATTTGACTTGTCAGTTTTCTATAATGATGCCGATTCCTGATTCTTACTACACAGTCCATTTTACAGTCACATAATTTGAAAATTTCAAAAGCTTCTATGTAAAAGTTCAATTTAAAATAATTGAAAATATTTGTTTCGAAAGAATTTAATAAATTGAATCGAAATTTGGACTCGAAATCATCATACGACAGATAAATTAATCTGACATTTTTCGATCTTTAAAATTTGCACGGACTGCCTATTTTCACTGTTATTAAGTGACCCTGCACGTTTTCGGAAATATTTCTGAATAGAGTCCTCAATCACACTACCATACAATAAATTAAATTATATATTATCATGAAGGATTCAACCTAAATCATCTGATAATCAGATTCCGAAAATTTTTTTGAATTTCATAATCCAGAACTATTGTTATCGTTTTTTTTAATTAAAAATCTTAAATTAATATATTTTGCTACCGAGGAGAAAATGGCTTCTGGCAGTGAAATAAAGAGGTAATGTCGAGGCAAACCGACCAATAAGGCTCCGTTACCTTGTAGCCAATGGACGCGTCAGTATAGAAAATTATTAGTTA